>OMOV01021682.1:2165-14304 GCA_900312565.1 Beryx splendens
GAGGTGACATACATATATAGACACAAGAGAAGAGCAGCAGAGAGAATATAAAACATAATAGAGAGGATATTGTTTCAGCTCTCTCTGTGTGTGTGTGTGTGTGTGTGTGTGTGGGCTGTTGTGACCTGGTGCTGTCTCCGTCTCCATTAGGGAAGAAAAAGTCCAAGCTGAAGTCTCTGAAAACTCGCCTCTTTGGAAGGACAAAGAGAGCAGATGGAGAGGAAAGCGCCAAACTCAGCCAGTCTGCCAGTGACATCACAGCAGGAAAGGGCCTCGGGTCAGAGGAAGATTTAGTGTGAGTGTCTGAGGGATTAATTATGTCAACCAATTCATTATTTTTGCAGGGTTTGCTTTACACCTCTATTTTCTGTCTGTGTTTCTAATGTATTCCTTCGCCCGTGTCCCGATTTTCCTCTCCTCCGTCCTCAGGTGCTCCCAAGGGATGCTGGGCTCACGGGCTTTGTCACATGACAGCATCTTCCTGGCTGACCAGGTCCTGTCCGACGCCCAACCGGACAGGGTTTTATCCCAGGAGAATGTTCACAGCAAGATCAAAACTCTGCAGGTAGCGCTTTATTCTAGCCGTGTTGTAGGGAACCGGGTCTTTACAACTCTTCTGTCAAATAACTGTAGTCTGTGTTCTGGTGTCATAGATGAAGCTCCAGCAGCAGAAGATGCATTTGGGGCCGCCCCCTCTGATTCTGCCAATCAAACGTCCAGAGGACTCTGGCAGCCGCTCAGAGGATGACGGTCTTCCTCACAGCCCCCCTGAGATCTTAAGGGGCGATGTTTCAACCCAGGCAGCCCTCTGCAAGGTGAGTTAATATAACATTCCTCTACAGTTCTCAGTCGCAGCCATAGACGTTTTAGTTTAGCAGGGACAGGTGCGTGTGTGTGTGTGTGTGCGTGCGTGCGTGTGTGTGCGCGTGCATGTGTGTGTGTTCTTGTATTTCAGTACTTATGAGGACCAAATGTCCTCACAAGGATAGAAAGATGAGGAAAATCCTCCGATGTGATGACATTTTGCTGCTCCTCACTTTTTAAGGGGATAGTTTAGAGTTAGGGCCTGGGATTAGGGTTGAGATTTGAATAAGGATTAGGTATTTGTTAGGGTAAGAATTAAGGTTAGGCATATAGTGGAAAGGTTAACGGTGAGTGAATGGGTGTAGCTGAAGAATGTCCTCACGAGTGTAGTAATAAAAACATGTGTGTGTGTGCGTGTGTTTGCACAGTGACTTGCTTTTGTGTGACTTTATGTTTAACTTTTATATCCAGTATCATATAATGATGTTTTTTTCCTCAGGCCATATCCCAGCCATCCTTTCGCCCACTCTCACCCATCCCCAAACCTGCACCAACCAGATCTGTGCCCCTGACTCCATCCCTCTCCTTGCCTCTCTCTGCCCTCTCCACTTCCCCTCCTACTGTTGCTGCCCCTGCTTTGGACTTCAGCTGTCCAGCCCAGTTCACCTCCTGCCTGGATACTTCTGCTGCACGCCACCGTATGTCCGTCAAGCCCAGAAAACAGAGGGCCAGCACTAAGGGGAAGAGACTTGCTGTGAGTGACCGTTACCTCATCTTCTCTTTCACTCACACACATATGCAAAGAAAAATACACAAACACATCTCATCCATTTACCTTCCATCTATCTCTTTTTTGTCAGACTGACTCTAGGCCTTTCTCAAACATCCTAAACAACATTGACCACCCAGTGTCTGAGAAGCAGGGAGAGCAAGAGTTTGCTGCTGAAGAGGAGATAACACGCTTGCGCTCCCACTCCACCCAGATCTTGGAAACAGGACATGGAGGAGTCAGCATCCCCATTACATCTCAGTGTCTTTCTGTAAAATCCCCATCCAGCCCGACGCTCTCCCATCAGCCCACCCGACAGGACACTCTTCCTGGGAAAGCTCCCTCTGTGGCCTCCCAGGTGCTTGGAGTTAAGCCTCACAGACCTGTGGATGTAATGATCAGTCAACAGCCACAGACAGACTTGAGAGAAAAAAGAGAGGGCTCTGGAGACTTTGAGATACAGGCCATGTCCCATGACAAGAGGGATACTATAAGCAAGGCTGGAATGATTGATAGAAAATCGAACAGAGAACAGGGCTCTCAAGAAGTCTCTGTCCCCTCCAACCAGCATTCAGCCAGCTTGGGCTCAGTAGCGGCTTTCAGGTCTTCCTCTCTTCGCCAGCAGGTTCAAGCTCAGACAGAGGACACAGGAGGAATAATGAGACCAGGATCCGGGTCCTTCCACTTCTCCATCACCACTGCCAAATGCCGAGATGGAGAGAGATCCCGTTCAGGCAGTTTCTTGGGAGTGGTGGAACAGGCTGGAGCCAGGCTGAAGACAGGAGGGGGACCAGAGGTGAAGTCAACACCTAGGGAAGAGGGAGCTCTACATAAAGGCCCAGTAGTACCATGGGACGGGAGGGACAGCCTCAAAAAGGGAGAACCAGTGATACCATCTAAACATACAATCATGGATACAGGTGCTTTAGAGGGGGAGGAAGTAGAGGACAGCCAGGAGGCAGTGGAAGACGCAATGGAAGCAAAGGAGGACCAGGAGGAGGAGGAGACGACAACGTTTGGGGTCAAACTCCGCTCCACATCTCTGTCTTCGAAATTTCGGTCCGATGCAGGTGCTGCCCACTCTGATTCCAAGGTTAAGCGTCATAGCGCAGAGATGGGCTCGCTAATTCCTCCACTTGCCCCTTACAGCCGTCCTTCAAAGTCTGTGTTGTCTGAGGAGCAATGTAACAAACAAAAAGGAGAAGAAATAGGTGATAATTCCAGCTATACGTCTAAAAAACTGCCAACAAACATCCCCTGTATCCCCACCGCCTCTGGACACCTCAGACAGACAGGTGAGTCTAGATTTGCTCTGAAACGTCTTACTAATTTCATTAAGTAGAAAATATATAAACTCAGATTCACTTTTATGTGTTTTATGAAAAAGTTTATAAGATAAGATAGCACTTTATTATCTTTGCTCATTCCACATTGTACTGCTATTCCAGGATGGGAATAGAAATAGAAGACCACCTTTTTCATTAGACTTTGTACAGGTCCACATTGTTGTCCTCATGCAATGCTATGTCTATGTAAGGTGATAAGTTTCTCATGGTGTATAATCAGTCTAGAATGATAAGATTGTTACTGGTCCCAGCGGACCTTTGTGCTCATTAAAGTACCACCCAGGTTGACTATAACAGTGTTGCCACATGTATCTAACTGACTTGTATCACTCCTTAGATGGAACTCCAACCCCATCTGGTTTTTCAACCCTTCTGGTCAAACATAACCCACCAGCTGCCGATGATCCTCACACCAGTCCTTCCTTGGATATAGAAGCCCAAACAATCTCCTCAAACTCAGTGGAAGTAGATAGTGCCCTCTCGGCCCCTCAGGAGCCCCAGACTGCCCCGCAATCTGCCCCCCAGTCGGCCTCATCTGAGGTGTCCTGGATGAGCCTGGCAATAGAAAAGACCAGAAGCCTCCACCAGCTCTTCAGTAGTAGATTACCCAGAGATTTCACAAGCATGCAGACTGCTGCTCGACCACAGACACAAGTGCAGCCAACAATTCAAGGGCAGACTATGACACAATCACATTCGCAGAAGTTGATGCAATCAGAGACACAGATTGGGACACAAATGCAGACACAGACTGTAAAAATGCCACATAGTTCACCACAAGTACAGGAAGCAATGCAGCCATCAACTGAGGCAGCCAAACCACCAATAACGCAAAGTGCAGCTCCAGTACAGACTTGCACACCATCATTAACTCCACCTACAGTGCAACAGAGGACATCAACACCATCCACCAGTCAGTTATACACCTCTAAAGTACCACAGATGTCAAAACAAACCAACAATGCCCCGTTCCAACCAAGCACAATTCAACCAGTCACACAGTCTGGCTCGCACTCTGTTTCTCTTCCAGCCATACAGACCAACTTATGGACGACCCAATCTCCCTTGTGCTCTTCTCCACAACTGGAGGCCACACCTCAGTCTGCACAAGAGAGTGCTACTCAGTCCCTTGCCCAATCTCACCTCTACTCAGGCCAACAACTCACCGCCCAGCAACCCCCCTGGACCAATCGAGGTCTCCACTCTGCCAACCAGCCCAAATCCACAACTTCAGCTCAGGCCTCAATTTCTACCCCTTCACCAACCCTAGCTCCAGCTCCAGTGTCAGCCTTAGGAAGAGGGGAAAGAGCTGCCGTCCTCCAGGGAAAAGAAGGTCCAACCCTGTCAGGAAGACGGGCTGCTTTCTTAGAGAAACAGACAGAATGGACTGGTCCACCTGGAACCAAGGTACTTTACACCTACTAGCATAGAATGAAACTGAAATTGTAAAGGTTTTTCATGCCATGTGTTAACTCAACTAACTAGCATCTATTTAAACAGCCTGATTATCCTCAGTAATGATATAAATCTCATGGTCTTTCTCAGGTGGAACTGAGGAAAACCCAGTCAGAAGCATGGACACCAGCCGAATCCCCTGCCTTACCCAACACCACACCTTCAAGCAGAGACACAAAACCTGAGGGAAAGCAAGGGGTAAAACTCGCAGGTGTGTTGATATACATGGATTACACTAATAATTGTAGAATGATAATGGTAGAAATATTGAATTGGTATTCGGTATCTCCATGTGCTGTGACGTGACATAAACGGACTTTCTTTCAGAGTCAAGCCCCACCAAAGTTCCAGGCAGGCTTGAGGACAAGTGGCTGAGAAAAAACATGCCGTCATCTTCATCGCCCTCTTCGTCGCCTACGCCGTCCTGTCCTCTGCAGTCCATGTCTGACAGCGGCCAGCCATCCTGGATGGAACTGGCCAAGAGGAAGTCAATGGCCTGGAGTGATAAGACCATGGACTAACAACCATGGACAGATCTACAGTAGATGTCATTGGCTTATACTTCTGAGGGTATATATATATATATTTTGAAAAGGCCTAATTTTATTATAATCCTCCACCACCACCCAATCTTATCTACATAAATTATAATACTTTGGGTATTCATGCATTATATGTTACATTATGTGATTCAAAGTCTCAGTGCTGTTTTAGCTAAATGTTTGTTAAATAATAAAAAATTCTGTTGAGTTTTTGTATCAGTAGTTTAGTGCCTTAATGTAAATTGTATAACTCCTATGTGAAGATATTAAATACCTGAGTTGCTGAAAATATACAAGAATTCACTTTCTATTGTCTGAAGAAGATATGCGTGCAATTAGGGGGTGTTGTTTTTCCAATACTGATGTGAACCACTGTTTCTCTTGATCTAATACAAGAGAGTTCGTCTGCACTTGTTGTGACCTGCAAAGCAGCAAACAACAGTTTAACCATAGAGTTGTGGTTGTAGTGAATGTGGAACGTTGCTGAACACCAAACATCACAATCATTTTAGCATTTCTCCAAGACCTTACATGGAGAGCATGGGTGAAGACTGACGTCAAGGCAAGGAAGTCTGACCCACTTGAGTCCTGGTCTGTTTTTGTCTCCTCAAATGTGGCACACAAACATATATTCTTTTCACCCTTTGTACGGCACAACACCACTTTCATGGGGAATTCACTACTCAGTAACTCAGACTACAGCTCCACCTGCAGGCCTGGTCTTGACCTTGTCCTCCGCTATATAACATCACCGAAGAGGGACTTCTAGTGGTCGTCTTGCCTGAAACTAAAGCTCCCTACATGATAGCTTATACTGTCATACTGTGGCTTTAGATTGAATTTAGAGACAATGAACTCAAAGCTTTACACTCTACTGCAATAAAAAAAATAAAAATGGAAAGGAATTAGATGACTCAATATAAATAGTAAAAAACGTAGATAATTGTTTGTATTTTTTATATTATCTAAATAATTAGATTATGACTAATAGAATAATTTGACTAGGACTGATTAAATAATTAGGAGATATGGTATAATTAGACTAGAACTAATTAAATAATTAGACTAGAAAACACTGAATAATTAGATTAAAACTAATTAAATAATTAGTCTTACTAGGTGGATGTCCTCTTGGATTTGCTCTTGATAAGGTTACAGCAGAGGTCCCTGTTGATGGACTGAAACATCCTAATGAGCTCAGAGATTTTGGCAGAGCTGGCAGGCGTCTCCTGCTGCTCAGAATGGGATGGGATGGAGGGGAAGAGTTGAAAAAGATAGATATTTATTAGCATGCATACACTTCAATCTTCATTGTCATTAATCTTCATTGTCCTTTTCTTCTCACCGTGTAGATTGGCACTGTCTTCCCACAGATCCACTCCAGCCTACTCGAATGCATAAAGATCCTTCCTCAGTGGATGTAGCTCTCGTTATACGTCCATTCATCAGCCCATTCATTTCCATTCCCACTTCTGTTGTTGGAGGCGGAGTTGAAAAAGCGGAGGGTTTCCATCGCTTGGTGACCATTCAGCCTAGTGTAGAGACCGACTGTTTAGACTGGAATGAGACCTTCTCTGCAAATAGGTAATCCTGCTCAGTGGCACTGTGGCCCTGTCCAGGATGTGCTCTCTTATCATGCGTTAGGATAAGATCAAATCAGACACTCCTCCTCACAGCGACCATCCAAGTGGTGACAATCACGCTTAGCTCATACAGGATGTTATTGAGCTTACCCAGCACCTGTGGCGCCTGGCTCGGGTGATAAGATCCTCTATTTAGGGCTGACATAGCTGCGTGGCTCTGGGGATATTGCTCCATATGATGCAGGATAACACTCACTATCAGCCAAAGTCTTGCCCTGGTTGAACCAATACTTGTATTATGGATTTTAATCAGTTGAAGAGATTGTAGTCTGTTGCCTGTGCTACTCTAGCCTGCTTGTATTCTATTACAGCCTCTATTGTGCATCAAACAATTGCTATAAAAATGATAAAATCCCTCAGTGGGATAGTAAATACAGGACACTAGTATTTCTTTCAGCAGCATGGACAGTTTACATTACCTAAGACTCTGTTCATTTGCCAAATGGTGAATTGGCCTGTCAAGGATTTGAGGATATTTTCATATAATCTTCTAGACTTCTCATAGTATTGTCCTACATGGAAAATCACACCTTTCTGGTACTCCAAGCAAGTAAAGAGAGACAGAGAAAGACTGGCAAATAGATAGAAAAGCAGACATAAAGCAGACAGACATAGTGGGCTATCAGGTGGACAGCAAATATATCAATTCAAGGACAGACAGGCAGATGGGTGGAGAGACAAGCAGACAGACACAGTTCAGACAGACAGACAGACAGACAGACAGACAGACAGATTGGTAGAGGGACACAGACAGGCAAACAGGAAGCTTTAGAATAATTTGCTGAAGGCGTAATTGCTCAACTTTGCCGTTAATTCATGTAGAAGTCCAGTGTTTTGGGCTTTCAGCAGGGCTGGTCTTGCTTCACAGCACTCCAGTAAGGCTTGCTTATGAGTCATTTATTATTTATTACTGATTTACAAAGATTTTTACTCATCCTTTTTTGCGCATTGAACTAAATATGGTAGAAAAGCACCACTAGAGGGACTACTACGTGGATAATGTAATATAAAATGTAAATTATCAGTGACCTTGATCATTCTCAGCAGATGTCATTCGTTGGTGCCATCAAGCTCATATGTAGCTTTGATATTATTTCGTGATATAAATAACACTGTGTTTTACTACACTAAAGCCCTAATGTCTACAGGGCAGAAATTGGCTGGGCTGAAAATAAAATGAATGAATGTAAAATGAGCCGTTTCACATTTTGGATGCAGTTCCTTGGCGTCCCGAGGGGTGTCGCTGTAGGCACATTGCGCAGTTTTGTAAGTAATCTCCCCGTGTTGTGAAAGCGAGTACACGTGAGTTTGTAAACAAGAGAGAGTGCGTGGAGGCGGACGAGTGGAAGGACGGTCATTCTCCGAGCTCGATGAGGTCCCGGTGCTTTCCGCTGGCAGTGCTTGCCGGTGTGCTGTGTGTGTGCCAGGGATACACCCTGAGGAACCCGGTGTCCTGGGCTGTCTCCTCCAACGACGTGGTGGTGGAGGGGGAGCTGGACGCGATATCGGAGGAGGTCGCCCCCGCTCTGCTGGGGGACAACGCCGGATTATGGAAGCAGGCGTACCCGTCGTCCCAGGTGCTGGGAGACGGCGCGGAGAGCCCCAAAGACTTGGTCAAGTCGGAAAACGACAACGTCGCCCCTCTCTCGTCTCGGCTGTTTTCATATCGGATGGAGGAGATGAAAAAGTCTGCCAACACCACTCCTCCCCCGCACCAGGAGACGGCTAGGACCGCCAGATACATCGCTCACTACAGCGACTGGGGACATCTGGCCACCATCTCAACTCAAGACAAGGTAGCAAAGGGAGGAGGGTCAACATTTCCCCCAGAATGAATTTAACTAATTATGAGAGTGGCTCCATCCATTCTAGGCACACGTCTTTATTGTTTTGGAAGCATTTTATATTCTGACACAGTTACAGGTTTTAATCACAACTCTCACATTTCTGGTTTTGGGATAGAATTGCCAGTGTTACAGACATTGATTAGACAGGGCTGTAGGAATTACAGATATTGATGAAACAAGACCGTAGGCATAGCATATGAATACTTATTCTGTGCCCCTGTAATTCAGTGTACAGTAGCCTTCACTGCTGGCTGGGCTCAGCTTTCACACTAACAGCACCATCAGTCATGAATTCAGGGATATATAACTATATTAACTATATCCCCCATTTTATTTTATCACCAGTGAAATGCGTAGGATATATCACATATTACATCAACGCCCCTTGTGCCCACCTCCTAAACCACCACCCCACTGAGCATTATTAATAATGAATCTGCTCTGCATGCTGCTCTGTAACTGGATATGTCTTTGATAACATCTTACCTTCTTGCACAGATCAAGGGTCTCCCCTTTGGGAACATCTTCTCAGTCAGTGATGGCCCACTGGACAACAGCACTGGAGTCATCTATTTCTATGTTACTCCAATGGACAACACGGTATCAGACCTGAAAAACAACCCGTATGCTTCTCTCACATTCTCCGAGGCTGAGGGAGACTTCTGCAGGTACGCTCCAACGTTTTATGCACTCTGCTTACTGCCACATAAATAGCACTGAGTTACTGATCCACTCAAAAAGCTCATAGTCAAACCCCCTAAAATGTGTGTTACCATGGTAACATGGTTCTGTATTTCAAGGCAAATGATATATGATCCAGAGGATCCAAGATGTGCTCGACTCACATTAACAGGCAAGATGGTGGAGGTGGTCCCAGAGGAGCTGGAGTTTGCAAAGGAGGCTATGTTCTCAAGGTGACTGGGATGGGGTGGTGTAGGATCAATTACTGCATGAATACATGGTGGCTTCACCGCTGCACATGGGGAGATAGTTTGTGCATGCATCACCATGCAATGCTCTTATCTCTCTAGACATCCTGTGATGAAAAAATGGCCGGTGGGACACAAGTGGTTCTTCATGAAGCTGGAGTTGATCCAGGTCTGGCTGCAGGATTGGGTCGGAGGAGTGGCGCTCGTTCCACTGGAGGACTACTTCAAAGCCACGCCGTTCTGAGAATGTCCCTCCCTGTGCATCATTTAAGCCTAAAAATACAGATCAGTTCAGCTGTCTACACAACAGATGTCCTCTTGATATGGGGTGAGATTCCCCAAAGCCTCATTGTGCTAGGAATAGTTCAAATCTCTCTTGAATACCATTGCTGTTTTAACTGGGGTTACTGAAGACCCTTTGCAGCCTACATACTTTTTTTTGTGCTTTCACTTTGTTTTGCACAATACCAACTGGCTTCCTGTATTTGGTGTGTCCGTGTATTTGAAATTAGTTCGCTTATTAAGTTTTCATAGCCACAGGTATTCACACAAATACGTTTTATGGGAACTTGATTTGCTCAGTCCAGTCAGTGTTTAAACTCGCACAAGGAAATTGTGATTTTTGTTAAGGTTGAACAGAGCAGATCTGCTCTATTGATTAATTCACGAGTAAACATCTGAAGTGTCAGTGCACCTGGGCTCTGAGTTTTCATTTGGAGAAAAATGATAAGGCAAAGTTGAGTGAATTTACAGGCCCCAAGCTGAGTCTGATCACATACATGATGCCAATTTGTTGCATCAACAGTCAAAAATGTGTCCTTGTAGATGAGGAAAACTGAATGTAAAACTAGAGATTGTTGTCAGTAATTTAGCAATTACACATCTTTGCATTGCAGATTTGTTCTGTCTTTGAAGATCTTTATTTTTTAATCTATATGATTTAAGTGTGGCATCTATGGCTGAAAACAATGTGGCCATAAGTCAGTGCTGATGTGGAATTTCTGGAACTGGAAACGTGAATGGTAAAAGCATGAAAGCTCGTTAGCCAGATGCTTTGATATATTTTACTGTGTGCATACAATTGTACATCAAATAAAGAAATACATCTTTGTCTTTGAGTCAGTTGGCTCTAATTTGAATCTATACTTGGAGAGCAGTTTTGCATGAGCAGTGCAAACCAGGTTTTATGAAGAAATTCAGGCTCACCAGTGAAAAAGGGATGGAGACAGAACTGTGATCTTAAGTGGCGTCCAGGGAGGGGTCCTTGTTGAGGTTCCAGGGGGTCCCCAGTAAAATAAGGAATAATTTCTATTTCGCTATTATTTAATTCACTGGATATTCGCACAATGTCGTCATTTGTGTTGCTGGTTGAAGGCTTGAACACAAGATGGCGCGCTTTCTACTTTTAAAAAGGAACACTCCTCTCACCGAGGAACATAAAACCCTTTTTGTCCTGAGAAGTTGGACGGTGGTGGAGGCTTCTGGTAATTACAAGATTCTTCACTCATGATGAAACCCGACTAAATCACTTCACTGGAAGCATTTGACTGCTGCTAGAGAGCGGGCTGCCCGGGTAGATGACCAGTTACTGGTTTTTCAGCACTTGCATGGTCTTGTCCCAAATAACATAATAGGCTACTTCCACGGCCTTGACTCAGGCAAAGATATGTTTAGAAATATTTGCCACTGCTGGTCAAAGTCCTTCCGGGTTTGGTGCTTTGTGATTGGGCCTTTTTGTATTTTTGACAGCCATCGATTCCTCCTTAAATAGTATTTTTTATTTTCACTGATAGTTTGTATTACTAAAAAAAATGTTGCAGCAGCTGTAAGGGTTTTATTTTGAAAGTTGTGACCGGAAGACATAAATCACATTCTGGCTCGCTTGACAGTGGTGGGAGAGCCAGTTCCAGAGACGCTTCATCAGCTTTACAGTAAAACCCAATTTATTCTGTGGACAATTAGCCGCCAGTAACGTCTAAAAGGTGTGGGACAGCTGAAGTCGACAGGCTGAAAGTGAAACCACTCTGCACCGGGCAGCGAAAGCGTCTCTGTGGTTGCTTTTGTTTTGGTAAGCTGCAGGTTGACGGACGGACCGAGTCCGAACAGCGGAGTTTCAGCCCAGGCAACTTCATGTTAGCTCGCTAGCTAACGGGTACTGTGTCGCAGGTCGACTGGCTAGCATGTCTTATATGCCAGATAAAACTCACCGGGTACGTTAACGATATAACGCGAGTCCGGCTAGTTAACAAGTACCGTTACCAACACGCGTTTAAAATCTGTTGGCAGACATAATCAACGTGAGGCGAGGCGTAGCCTTGCGGACGCCGTCAGAGACCACAGCCTCCCTGGAGGATCAACCGTCATCCCGTCAGTTGAAATGCGGTCTAACCTGTAGCGGCAGCTGTATACGAACTGATATGGATTGTAACGGCAGCTAGCTCGGGTTGTCTTTACTCGACCATGTAAGCTGTTTTATCACGCCAAGGCAGTTTCTCGGGTCTCGGAGGGGGCTGACTCGTGACTGGTCTCTCTAGGACGGCACAGGAGGAGCCAGCCACAGCCTTCTGAACCACGACAAAGACACACAGGACACATCCAACTAACCCTCTCCCCAGCACCGAAGCCCCTGCTCGCCGGGCCTCGTACCGGAGCGCTTCTACCGCTTAGACGCCCCGCATGCCTACGCCCACGCCCGGCTTGACACCCTGACGGCAGAGAGGGAGGCACGGCAGCCCCGGGGTCCCCGACAGTCGAGGAGAGGAATCGCAGAAATGAGATGAGGCTCAGAAATGGCACTGTGGGGA
>OMOV01021891.1:23601-35394 GCA_900312565.1 Beryx splendens
TAACTCCTTTCCCAACTACCCCAGTGGATAAGATGCTATTCTTAAATAGTAACTTTGTATTCAAGGATAGCAACTTATCCACTGGGGTAGTTGGGAAAGGAGTTATATTGTTTTTTTAACAAAAATCCTCAGCTGTAAATATCAAAAGAAATGAGCACGAGACAGCTTGTGTTTTATTGCTAGTTGCTAAAAAGATGCAAATATGCCATCCATGAAGAGATCCCTAATAAAATGGATCCCGTTCCTGTGCCAAGCATGAAAGGCCAAATCAAGAGGTGGTTAGACATAATGGGTGCGGGATATGACAGGATTATTAGTTGAGCTGCCTGTGGATGCTTGTGAAGCAGAAGGGACTAAGGAGTGGACTGGTAGGTTATAAGAATCTGGGGCAACCCAATCCGGCATATTATCATCAGTGTGACCTTTGACCCAAAAGACTGTCTTTTGAATATTACTTGCAAAATAGTAATGTAAGAGATTAGGCAAAGACATTCCTCCCTCCCTTCTGGATCTCTCCAGGAAGCGCTTATTGATGCATGGCGGTTTATTATTCCAGGTATATTTTGAGAAAATACTATCAATTAAAACAAAATGCTTCTTTGGAATCAATATTGGAATGTTTTGGAAGATTATGAAAATCTAGGGATTATGTTCGTTTTGATCATGTTGATGCGACCTGCCATTGATAGTGGCAGGGTGTGCCACTGTTCTAAGTCTCGTTCATATTTATTTATCAAGGGTGTTAAATTAAGATTAGGAAGAAGATTGAAGGCTCTAGGAACAATTATACCAAGGTAATTAAGATGAGAGCTTTCTCTCCTGAAAGGGAAGGCAGAGTGAGGAATATTTTGAACAGGTAAATTGACAGGGAATGATTCACTTTTCCCCAGATTCAACTTGTAGCCAGATAATTTCCCGAATTGATCTATTTTAGATAAGCTAGAGAGTGTTGAAGAAGTGGGATTGCTGACAAACAACAGAAGGTCATCTGCATATAACGATACCTTATACTGGGTATTCCCTCCTCGGGTTATACCTTCAAAGGTTTGACATTGTCGTAGTGAGATGGCAAGTGGCTCAATTACCAGATCGAAAAGCAGTGGGGAGAGGGGGGCCTTGTTCCTCTTTGGAGAGAGAAATACTTAGATTGTAGATCATTTGTGCGAACACATGCCAAGGGGGCTGTGTATAACAATTTCACCCAAGAAACAAAATTTTTATCCAAAACCAAATCTTTCCAGAGTTTCAAAGAGGAAGCCCCACTCCACCCGGTCAAATGCTTTTTCTCCATCCAGAGATATTACAAATTCAGGGGTAGCATACTGTGGGTCAGTATAAATGATGTTGAAAAGCTTGCGAGTATTAAAGAAGGAGTGCCTCCCTTGCACAAATCCTGTCTGGTCTGGAGATATAATGTGTGGGAGCACTTTTTCTAGGTGTTTAGCAAGGCATTCAGGCTTGTCTCAGAGTGGGAGGTAACTGACCCTCTAACAATGTCTCGGATAGCCAAAAGCAGAGGTGCAAACTTTTTATAAAATTCTACTACAAATCCATTAGGGCCAGGGGCTTTTCCTGACTGCATGCTTTTTATGGCTTCCTGGACCTCCTCAACTGATAGAGGACTGTCAAGATCTGTCCAAATTATCTAACTGAGGTAGAATCAGACCTTCAAAGAAAGAGTCAGTTATACTTAAGTTGTTGCTGCATTCTGAGGTGTACAGTTGTTTTTTTTAAAAATAAAACTCAAAGAACACATCATTTATCTGTTTATGGTCTGTGACAATGGAACCATAAGAGGCCTGCATTATTTGCCTCAAAATCAAAGACTGGCGTGCCTAATGAGCAAGGAGTACGGATTTATCACCATACTCATACATCGAATGGCAAGCCTTAAAGATTAATTGTTCAGCTTTAGCTGTAGAGGCCAAATTGAATTCTGACTGATTCTTTTTTTTATAAAGCTCTGGGTTTGGGGAGATGGCATACTGTGCATCTACCTCTTCAATACCATCTGAAAGCTCTTAAGTTTAGCAGGACTTTCCTTTTTATTATTTGATCCATAGCTGATGATAACCAAGCAGATAGGCTTTCAGAGTTTCCCATAGAACACCCTGGGATGTTTCTGAGGAGGTGTTAGTCTCACTAAAAAACTTGATTCGATCACCCATAAGTGTAATAAATGTAGGTTCCGAAAGCAGGAGAGCATTCAGACGCCAAGATCTGCAAGGGGTGGGTGTCCTGGAAAAGTCAGTTCAAGGGAAAGGGGGGCATGGTCAGATATTACTATGGTACGTAACCTGGTTGATTAGGGGAAACAAACCCAGTGTATAGGGCATAATCTCACGGATCTATGGAACTATAGGTGAGCTGAACCCCCAGTCTTTAAATATAATTAGAAGAACACAATAGGATTTAGGCCCCTCGCTTTCTAATGAAACTTGGAATGCAATTCTTGAACAAATACACACCTCATCTCTGTGCAGCAGACACGGGCTTATTCAGTTTAAGATTGTGCATCGTATACATTTTATGTCAGATTGGCCAAAATATACCCAAATTTGGATCCCACTTGTGATAGATGTAAATTAGCACCAGCCGCTCTATTCCACATGTTTTGGTCATGCCTGTGCCTGCATGGATTTTGGGGGTCAGTCTTTAAATCTCTGAATGAAGCCTACAACATACAAGCTGAACCAGATAGTTTGACCGCTATTTTCAGTGTTAAAATGGGGAATTCTGTCTGGTCAACAAATACTTATAATGCTGTTGCTTACTTAATTACTTGCTGTTGTTTACTTGTTTACCAGCCCGCCATCTTATCCTGTTTCACTGGAAAAATCCTAAACCCCCAGATGGATGAAATATGTTATATCTTATTTTAAAACTAGAGAAATTTAATTTACTTTAAAAGAAAAAATACCTGAGTTCAGAAAACCTGGAACCCATTTATACATTATTTTACTATTATTATTGGGATAACAAACTGGAATGATGCATAGCTTCACTCTTCATTCCATTTGTATTTATCTATTTATTTTATTATTATTATCATTTTTTAAAATCTGTTTTATTTATTTATCTTTATATATATATATACACATATGTATATATATACTCACTGAACACTTAGGAACACCTTACTAATACTGGGCAGGTACCAGCTTTCAGCTCAGTGTCAGTCGGCTACCAAAGTGCCATCTGCCTCCAGGTTGGACGTGTTGCCTTCTGAGATGCTTCTGCTCACCACAGCTGTAAAGAGGTTATCTGAGTTACTGATGCCTTTCTGTCAGCTCCAACCAGTCTGGCCATTCTCCTCTGACACTAAACTCAGACAGTAAAGTCAGATTTGTGAGAAAAAAAGTCAGAATTCTGAGATATAAAGTCAGAATTGAGTCGTTTTTTATTTTATTGAGTGGCGGGAATGGGCTTCCATAGATTCCGTATGTAATTACCTTTTGGGGGGAAAGAGAGAGAGAAAAACTTACTGGTAGACATTGAACTGTATTTGAGTATGGTGGGTCATTGTTTGAAATATACAAAGTCTTAAATATATTGTGAGGAAAAGGAGAGTTTTTTTATTTTTTATTTTATCCCCCCCCCGGGTGAAAAGTATTATAGAATGTAATTTTATGATGAGGAACTGACTGCCACCTGGAAAAGAAGTGAAGTGTTTTTCTCTTCTCTATTTTTTGTTTTTTAATCTTTATTTATTTATATATTTATTTTGTCCTCAAAAACCCACTGATGTGTGTAACCGAGAAGGCTTTGCTGACATAGTTACTTCCACATGCTCTTTTCAATGCATACCCTGCCAGTGTGTCTTTGTATTTCTCAATAAAAACAAAAGGAAAACAAAATAAATAAATAGTAACTTTGGTCCAATCTAAATTGATCACAATATTCTATTATACAATCTTCTGTTTGGATATGTACTTTACCTGTAATGTCAAACATCCTTTATCACAGTGGGGGCACAGAAATGAACTGGAGCTTATGTAATCAATATCAAAATCATTTTTACAGTTGTGAACCCTTTGGAATTACCTGGATTTCTGCATTTATTGGTCCTAAAATGTGGTCTGATTTTCATCTCAGTCATAACAATAGATGAACACAATCTAAATAGACAAATAACACACAAACAACTACTTTTCCATGCTGTTATTGAAGACATTGTTTAAGCATTCACAGTCTAGGCTGGGAAAAGTATGTGAACCTCAAGGATAATGACTTCTATGAAACTGAGTCAGGTAATCCAATCAAGGTGAATACATTCAGATATGGGTTAGAGGTGCCTTGTCCACAGTTTGGATACCAGCAGAGTCTGCTCTTCACAGCAGAGATCTGTTGAAGTGAAACATGGCCCTGTCAGAAGAGATTTCAGAGGATCACAGTAGAAGAGTTGTTGATGCTCATACGGTTGGAAAGGGCTACAGAAGCATCTCTCAAAACTCGGGCCTCCATCAGCCAACAGCCAGGCTGATAAATGCAACAAATGGAAGAAATTCAGCCCCGTTGCTACTCTCTGTAGGTCTGGCCTTCTTGTAAAGCTCACAGCAAGAGTGCCGTACAAATCTCATGTGGCTGACAAAGAACTCTAGTGTAACAGTGAATGATCTGCAGACATCTCTGACACTTGCTAATGTCTGTTTTCATGCGTCCACAATAAGAAAAACATTGAATAAAAATTGTGTTAATGGAAGGATACCACAGAGGAAACCACTGTTCTCAAAAACAGAAACATGGCTGCCCGTCTAAAGTATGCTGAAGCCCACCTGGCTGTTCCACAATGCTACTGCTACAGTGTTCAAATGAGACAAAAGAACACTGCGCACCAGAACCTCAACCAAACCACCGAAGCGTGGTGGAGGCAGCGTCATAGTTTGGGGCTGCTATGCTGCCTCAGGACCTGGACAGCTGGCAATGATCGAGGGATCAATGAATTCCAAATTGTAGTATGAAATTCTACAGTAGAGCATCAGGGTAACTGTTTGCCATCTGAAACTTGACACAGCTTGGGTCACAAAGCATCCTGACCTCAAGCCTATTGAGATGATGTGGTGTGGGCTGAAGCGAGCCGCTCATGCAAGACATCCCAAAAATATCAATGAACTGAAACTGTTCTGCAAAGAGGAATGGTCCAAAATACTTCTTAGGTCTGTTGAGCAGCTACAGGAAACATTTGGTTGACATTATTGCTGTTAAGGAGGTTCTACCATTTCTTAACTCTAAACGTTCACATGTGTTTTCCATCTCACACAGCGAATGCTAAAACAATGTCTGGACATGAAAAAGTACAATCGTTTGTGTGTTATTTATTGTTTGTTCAGATTGTGTTT
Source organism: Beryx splendens (assembly GCA_900312565.1). Lineage (NCBI taxonomy): Eukaryota > Metazoa > Chordata > Actinopteri > Beryciformes > Berycidae > Beryx > Beryx splendens. The sequence goes on from OMOV01021891.1 coordinate 28,941, forward strand.
ATCTATTGGTATGATTTAGATGAAAATCATAAATGCATATAAATAATATTGTAAACATAAGTGAATGAATGAATGAATGAAGACAAAATTCATACTACATTACACAATAATACACATGGAAATGAAGCCAAGTTTGTAGAACAATCTTACAAATGTTCACGACATTGATATATATGTTATTATCAGTGTGTGCTTCCTTGCTGATGTGAGTATGCTCACTAGGAGGCTTATACAATTTTATTTAACAATTCCTATCAACTACATTACTTTCATTGGCGGACCAGTGCATCAGTCATTTATTTGTTTCCCTCTGTAAGTCCCTGCAGATGGTGTGTGGCCTCCTCAGTGTTGGAGTGGGAGTTATTTTCGCGCTGACCCAGGAGATGGCTGAGTCCCTTTTCACTTTGTTCAGACTCTCGCATCTGACTGGGTCACTTGTAAGTTTTGCTCAAACAGGAAATAAATTAAAAAAAAAATTAAATCAATCAATGAATGTAGCCGGCAAAATTGTAATTGTATTATCACATTAGCTCACTCAAAACAGAGCCAATAGATATTAATATAACTTATTGTTCTCATCTTCCCTCTTCAGTTCATCATTGCTGGACTACTCTCCAACCTGTTGTTCAGATATCCAAAATTGCTACCTGTAAGTACAACACAAAAGGCCTGCCAAGAATTATGTTACACAGGTTGCAAGTCAAAAGAAATCAGTGTTGTATCATTTTCATTTTCGTTCCAGGTGTGCTTCTTCGTCAACTGCGGCTGTATTACTGTAGCAGCAGTTGCAGCGGCTTTGATAAGCACTGACTTGGCTCACTGGAATCCACAGAATGAACATCATTTGAAGGTAGGGACAAATAAAGGCCATGCTGAACATATGACAACATCAACACCTAGGAGTTCAGAGATGAGCTTACTGAGCATTTCATTTCTGCTAATGTGAAACTAACACTGTGCCTCGTTGAAAGCCACACTGAAGATTAGATATGATGAAGCCTGTAAGCAATCTTTTCAACAATCGATGCTCTGTTTGTTTCTAACAGATTGAGGGGATGCAACTTCTTGTTCTGGTGCTGGAGGCGATTCTCTCTGTCGTGCTCTGCTTCTGGTTCTGGAAAGAGAGACCTACCAAGGGAAAATAGATCAGTGCTTAAATGAATTCGAAAAAAGTCGCTGTATTAATAACAGCTTCAAATGTGTTTTTCTAAACCAACTATGTGGTTTTGTGTTGGCTGCCTGTATCAGTTGTACCCCTGCTGAATAGCCCGGGCTGTGGTCTGCGTCTGATGTTTAACTCGGACTGAGAACACAAGGCTTGTGGTAAATAAATGTCACATTTTCTGGTGTGCAGGAGAAACCATTCATTACTATTTCCTACTCAAGTTCTGCTTCCCTTTGTGTAACGGCAGTAGTGGTTCCCATAGTGCAGCTCTGTCTGTGCAGAGAGCAGGCTGGGCTCTATGTGGGTTAGCTGTTGTGCTTTGGTATCAGTGGAAATTATCTGCAGCTTGTTTTCAGCCACATTTTGACAAACAGGTGGTTTCACACATTGACAGCTTGACTGTAGAGGCTTTGCATGCTATGGTCTTGCTTGTTGTTTGCAACCGATGTACATCAACTGTAACATCAGACTGTGGCAAAGTGAATGAATATGGCAAAAAAAGGAATACAACAAAAATGTTTAAAACATTTTAATACTCTGTACAGACTTGCCATACACACAGGAGTGGCGACAACAAAAGAAAAAGACAGTACAACATTGCTGGTGCTTTATCCATAGAATATCTGGCAGTTTGTCTGGATTTGTCTGTCTGCTGTGGTTTTTCCAATTGTTTGTTTTGCTGTAAAATACATAATAAAAAGCTCATCTACAATATAAACACTGATTCATACCTAGTTCATTAAAACAAATGTACAGGGTGACGTACCATTATGCCCGTGTTTAATATTATGCATCGGTTTCCATTTTACAGTATCATAATGAATGGCGTATGATGGTTTTGAGGGCTGTGAGTCTCAGCCATGAGAGTCTTAGTGCTCCACAGTGGAGTCCACCTCTGCTGGACTCTCCTCTTCACCTCTTCTCCTCTCGTCTCCTGTCCTGAATTAAATAACTGATGTGGCATCAACAAACGTTCGGCTGGAGGACTTCAGAGCTACAGAGAGAGAAATAAGGAAAGGGTATAGAAATCAATATTTTCTGAAGAGTATGCACTCAAAATATTTTACCTGAGTCAGTATGCAATATTGGGAATGTAACTTAAGTGTATGTTTAAACCCCTTATATACACATCAGATCATTTTGAAGATTAAAAATTCTGTTAGTTTTTATTCTAAAAACAAATGAATTCCACACAAAAATCCCTCAGTATTGCAAGGACACCAGTGTTGCGTGTAAAAATTAAAGAGGTGAACAGACTGTAGCTCTGACTATAAATATCACAAACTGTGTGACAGAGGAAGTTAGAAGCAGCCTGTCAAAGTCGCACCAAATTTTTGGTAGGGCATGACAAGTAGGTGTTAAACTGATTTTTTTTTTTAAACTAGACTTCGTGGGAAAACTAAAGCTGAACTAAAATGATCTCGTCTATTTGTAAATGCAACAAATACAATACAAATATACGTCAAATCTTTTTCTGTATGTGCAGGGTACAAAACAGACTATTTTGGGTGGAGAATTTTGAACTGGTCCCAAAAGAAATGTATGATTTATTGTTTGTATCAGTCATTATACCTTTATAAAATACCCCCACCCCTTAAAAAACTACTTAAAACTAGAGCTGAAACTGACTTAAACTAAACTGAAACTGAAATAAAAATGTTAAACTATATAAAAAAAATAAAAAAATAATGAAAAATCGAACAGTATAATGACCCTGGTGATTATTTTATTTCAAGATTAGCTAAAACACTGCCTCATTCCATATATTTTTGGAACAACTGACATCTGATTAAGATATTTTCCAAGGCTTAGTGAATGTCATTAGCACATTTTGAAAACTTTAAGATCATTTTCATCACTCTAAAAATACAACTGCAATGATATTTGCTCTATTTGCCTAAAACGTGGCAACTTCAAATACATGATGGAGCAAACACACTTTTCTGTGGCTGACATGATATAATATTTAACATGATTAATATGTTTCTCCCTCAATTTAGTCAATATTTGAATCGATGGGGCCTTTAAACCAAAAGGTTGGCACCTGTAATCGCCACAATTTTTATATTCGGGCAGTGCCACATTCTCCCATGGGGTCCTGATGTTTAAAAGTTAGTCATATATTTACTAAAGGTACATTTATTAAAGGTGTAACAAGCCTGGCAGAGAAGTGGCAGTGAAGTAGCTTTTAAGTGTTTTGCTGCCATCTAGTGGCGAGAACAAACAGCATCACTGAAGTTATCATTTATCGCACATGCCCTAAACTTGCTAAACTGCAACTATACACCCCATTTCCCCCCAATCTCCAGGTCATTCAATCTACTGCTGTTTCCACTTTTATACTTAATATGTCTGTATGTTTCTGTATTTCATCTCTTTATTTACTGTGATCATGTGTTGTGTTTTCTGCCTTGCTGCAAGCCAATTTTCTCCATTAGGTACAATAAAATCTTATATATATGGATATGGAGTTAAATATTTGGTTCAAATATCAGCCAACCATGGCATCTTAAAAAACAAGTAACAACAACAAAATCGAAATGCATTCCACAGCCAACAAACAACGTTTTAACATACCATGCATGGGTTCATTCACACACACAGCTATTATGGATATGCAGTATTTCCAACACAGACTTCATCCACATGTCAAAGGAACACACAGAGGAACATGAGGGGAGAACACCCAGGGGGGGAAACGTGATGGAGAACACCCAGAAGCTTGACAAAACACAGCACCCGTCGGAGGGAGAGAGCCCTGTAACCCCGTCAGCACACTGCCATGCAGCACAGCACAGGCACACAGAGCCGAGCAGAGTTTCACACAGATTAGTAGTCAGGCCACGGATAGTTCCTCACAGTTGTTAATGAGGCTGTGAAGGGAACAACACAGATGTCCACCCTGGTGAGACCAATTACTTACTGAGCTAAAAACCCCTCAGCTCTGAGTCAGACCACTGTAGAGAAGCCTACTGCTATATGAGAGGTCTTGCTCTGGCAAAAACAAAACAGCAAAAAGGTGGTGAGTGAAACTGGAGCTGCCATGTTGCTCTCCACTCCGCTGAAGCGACATCACTGTTGGAGAGGATGGTGTGAATGGCTTGGGATTGGTTAGATCAGTGGTTCTCAGCCATGAGCCAGCGAGGCCCAAGAGTCAGCAGTAAAAGTAACACTTGATTTGGATAAGTCTAATGTTGATACTCAACTATCAGGTGACAAAAAGGAGATGTTCAACAAAGTGTCACTTGCCTATTTGCTGAATCTCTTCAGGCTATGGCAACCCTAACCCTGACCTAACCCTAGCCTAACTCCAGTTTTAACCTAACCCTGATCCCATTTTTAATCCTAACCTGACCCTATATCTAACTCAAACTCCAACCATAAGATTAACCTTCTCCCAGACACTGAATATCTATAGACTGCTTTTCAAACTATTGTTGAGTATCAGCACTGGACTATCCAAATAAAAAGTGACAGCAGATTTTCATTCCGATCAAAGACAACACCAGCTGTTTTCAATTAATAATTAGTTCTCCCTCCCTGGCCCTGTGCTACTCAGTGAAATCACCTGCTATAGTTAGCTGGGACTATTTTACACATGGGATGCAAGGTGAATGTAATTAACCTGGTAGGATAGAAAACCAGCGGTAAGCTTCTCTGGGTCCTGAGGACTTATATTGAGAACAAACAACTAATCCATTTGAAGCCTGCAGACAAATAACCACCTTCGTTTTTTTTGTTCAGCCAAAATACTTGCTTTTGATTGTGAATGTTATACATGAAAGTAAACAACTTATATGGTCTTTGCTTATGAATGAAGTCAATTCCCAAAACAGTCTTTAGATCAGGGATAGGCAACTGTGTGCCATGGAGAGCCGGGAGTCTGCAGGTTTTCATTCCAACCAGACGTTACAGCAGGTAATTTCACTGATTAGTCGCTCCTCTCTGGGTGAAGGTGTGCTACTCGGTGAAATCACCTGGTGTAATGTTTGGTTGGAATGCAAACCTGCAGACTCTCGGCCCTTCATGGCACTTGGTTGCCTATCACTGCTTTAGATAATAAGGTTTGAAAAAATCACTCATTTGAGAGATTATTATAAACGCTCCCATGTACCATCACTGTTTTAGTATTTGTATGCAGGAAGATAATCAAACACTCACTGCTGTGATGAACTTGGTGCCCTGGGATTGGAGGTCCTCGTCCTTCTGGAACATCGAAGGAGACGCTATGGAGGAGGGAGGTGTGGAGGAGCACAGGAAGGAAGAGGGCTCGTTGTTGTTGTAGGAGTCCATGGCTATGCTGGGATGTCCCGGTATGGTGAGGGTGCTCAGCCCTGTTACACTGTCGCTGGAGGTGCACTGGGAGGACGTCTCCGAGCTCTCAGTAACTGTCACGCAACACACAACAGGATACAACAGGAACAGTGTTAACATTTGCTATGTGATGCTGAAAATGTACATACTCATGGATGCTTTGGCTAATTTTGGCACATTTACAAGTAAATGTGAGAGCAAAGTGCAAATTGTGCATTGTCCCTGTTAAATAAAGGGGAAAAAAATACAGGTCGCCGGATATCCATTCATTTCCTATCGAGCTGAGTGATCAGGGACATTCTGCCGACGTGCGGACAGCCAACAAGCTTGGCGGGGACTTTGGGTACTCTAACAGCAGTGGGTCTCAACCTGGGAGTTGGGACCCCCAGGGGGTCACGAGATAATTTTGGGGAGTCATGAGATGATTTATGGGATAGGAAAACAACACATTTCTACTATACACATTTATTATCATATCTATTTCTGACTTTTTGCTTTTTCCTTGTGAAATGCTGAATAGTTTTCAGCCTCTAATAATCAAATGAAACAACCTGAAAGGGAAAATCATTCTTTGGTTGAACTGTTCACCACTCTGCACATGCAGCCTGTGATGGGGGGTTGGGACTAGGCATGACTTTGTTTTCAGGGGTCAGGGGCCAAAAAGATTGAGAACCACTGTTGTCCAGCAGGACGAATGTCACTCACTCATGGAGGGCTGGCTCCCCGTGTCCTGCTCCAGCTCGTCTTCCTCTATGCAGTCGTAGGGCCACTGGCTAAAGGAGGGGACGCTGCCCATTGGGTAGGGGTGAGGGTGGGAGGGTGAGGAGTACAGGTGGAGGTTGAGCGAGCCCAGCAAGGAGGAGGAGGACTGGCTGCTGGAGGAAGAGGTGCTGCTGTTGGAGATGGTGGAGTGGGGCCTCTTGAACGAAGTGGAGTGATCAAACGAGGACACGGCGATGGACGCCCTGGTCCTCG
>OMOV01022007.1:3984-40237 GCA_900312565.1 Beryx splendens
CAGGGGATACTTCTTCTGCAGTATTACTGCCACAGCTTTCATCTTGGTGGTGGAGGTCCCAGTGGCCTTGTGGGCCTGCCCACGGCAGTCCTCCATGCTCAGCCCCCAACGGTCAGTCAGCTGGGCCTCTAGCCTCTCTACCAGGGAAGACTCATCACCATCAAAGGGCAGAAAGTCTAAAAACTCCTCCCGAAGGACATTGTGCTGATTCACAAAGCGCAAGAATAGAGGCAGGTGTTTCTCGTTGGCAAATTCAACAGTGTCACCTGTGACTAGGGAGAAAAAGCGACTCTCTCTCACCTCCATGAGTATCTCCTCTCTCACTGTGTTTTCACAAATGTCCAGGAGCTGGCTCTGCTGGGCTGCAGAGAGGTATTCTGTGTTCACAGCTGTTGCCCCAAACCGCTTCTTCAAGGCCTCGTCTCCAGCATTCATGCGGTAATCCAGAAGGGCCTGGAAGTTGCTGCAGTCGCGTTCAGTTTCGGATGTTTTGTCAGTCGCTGAAGGGATGTTCTGTTTCCCCAGCATGACCACAACCTCAAACAAGGATCTCAGGTAATCACGGAATTCCTTCTCCTCTGGAGACAGCTGAGGTTCATCCTCATTGTTGCTGCTATCCTCAACTACTGCATCTTTTTTTGAAATCAACTGCTCAATAGAAGATGCCACTGGGGAGACAGAGAGGCAGGAAAGGGGAAGGAGGGTTATTATTTGAAACAAACAGATGACAAAAACCAACTCAAACAAACATCCTATTTACTTACATCTCCTTTCTTTAATCTTCCTTATATCTTCTTCAGTCTGAAATTTACAAAAAAATACATTAAGAGAGAAAGTCAGACAGCAATTGGTAGGTTGCTTCAATTACAGCTATAGGAGCTACATTTGAAACAACCTTAAAAAGAATGACTAAAAACTGATATATTTCCATACCAGTTCTTTAATCCGCTTGCGATGTCGGGTATGAGGATTTCTCAGGTGGCTTGTCAGATCAAATATGGTTGGGATGGCTGTATCCTTCAACACTGTCCTATAGGGGCTCTGAAAAACAAGAGCAATCACCTCACACAACCTCTGTTCGGAAAATGACACTAGTGGCACGTTGACTGGAATCATGTGAGCTACTTACTGTTTTGCACACCATTGCTGGGTCGAAGTGTTTAGCACATAACCTGTAGTGCTTGTTCAGTTGGTCTGATGTTTTTGCCTCCAAATCTGCCCTGCGGCAGTTCTCTACCCAGATTCGGCATCTAAAACACAAAACATAACAACTTGACTTGACTTTTGAAAAACAAGTGATGCACTTGAACTGATCTATGAGTGTGCACACCAGTAACTCAAATTGCATGCTACGTTTGAATTTAAAATGCATTTCAGACACGGTCACAATACAAATTCAGGACAAAAACTAAATCAAATCAAAAAACTAAATGGTAAGTTAATAGTGGTTGATGGCAACATGACATTGGTATAATGATGGCAAGATGCAGTTCCCAACGGCCAAAATATCCTGTGAATATATATATATATATATACACAGACACACACACAACACATATTTCTCTTATCAATGCTTAAGTGTCAGAACACACATTTTATCACAGATTAACTGAACGTTGTATCACAAAGTTTTCTAAAGATCAAGTTTATGCCTTTTTGATACACCAGTAGTTTTATGGAAAATGTCCTTGCCAATAGCGCATGTTGCCTCTGCCTTGTTGCAAGAAATGTAACATAGGCTACCAAACTATAAATATTGTCTGATTCTATTCCAGGCCATTGCCTTTCACTGTATCTCAGCGAGAAATCTGCTGAGACTTTGTTTTGCACTAAATTGTAATCAATATGAAACACAAATACATTGGATTTTAATTTGCATGTTGTACGTTAATCAAGGGTCTGAGTTGTCAAATAGCCTCAAACCCTGCCAGCTACAGTTTAAAGCTAGATGTGGACCACAGGCATGGTTACTGATGGTTGTTTTAGCCAAATAATTTGCCGATGAAACTCAGTAAGAAAAGGGTAAACAACGGAACTAAATGTAAATCCATGTTGACTCAGCAAGTCTAAACAGATCATCTCCTCCAAACGCCTGTGTGTAAATCTACACGACTGACATGAGTTGTGACTACGGTGGTCCATCGTGTGGTCAGGACTGCGCTCACTTGACTCGGGCCGTAACGCAACTGTTAACGTTCCTACGTTAGGGAAATTTAAAGGTTACTGTACAACTCTAGATAATGAATCCTATAAGGTTAAATCAATGCTTCGTTTCGTTAACGATGTAACGTTAGATCGCATGTCTTACCGCTCAGGGTCCCTTGGAAAACGAAAAAATGCCAAATCTGACTGTGTGCTCTTCCTTGTGCAGTTTGGAGCCGCGCAAAAATTCGGCATTTTTGAGGTAACGTTAGCTTATGCTAGCCTAGCTAGCTACCATCAGCTAACTTCAGTTACTGGCTATAACTTTAGCGGTTTTGTTTAAGAATTTGCGCGATCGTATTGCTTGTTACGGTAATGCCATTTTCTAACATTAAAATGCCTTATTTTGTGTTCGTATCCACCAGACGTTACCTAAGACAACTAATCTAAACATGCGGGAGCTTGTGCATTCACAAGATTCAAAACAGAGCCAGCCTCCCTACTTCTTCTTTTGTGCTCTTGCTGCTCTTCCAGCCGTTTCACCGCCATCCACTGGCTCCCCGCGGAACAGGCGCGAGGGTAGTATGGCGGCTGGCGTTTCGTCGTTAGATATTCACTGTGTATGTAGAAATGAAGCCCATGTTAACAGGTAAGCAGATGGCCGGTGGGGCTGCTTGCCAGTTCATGAGCGTTAACGTTACATGAACTTACTACTGGAAATTAGGTAATTTGTTTGTAGACAGAAGTTAAGTGAATTATAGTTTAAAGTTACTGACCAAGGCTGTTGAAAACAAACATTCCCCAGAATAATGTATTTTTGTTTAGCTACAAGTCCCTCTTGTTCATACCTCGTTGCAGCTGCAGTTGCGAAATGTTTTCCAGCAAGTGGTTTATTTTATACACCCGCTATTCATCAGAGTAGTAAGTGAATTAAACGTTCTTCTGACGAGGAGTAAAGTCATAGCAACATCAACAGAGGGCGCCTCCTCTAAAAGAACAGTGAAAAATGGCGAAACGAGGCCGTTGTTACCACGTGGCTCGTTGGTCTAGGGGTATGATTCTCGCTTAGGGTGCGAGAGGTCCCGGGTTCAAATCCCGGACGAGCCCACCTTTTTCTGATCTGCTCAAATATGTTTGATTCCGAGCAAAAGCCAGCTGTGTGTCTACGGGCGGGCGCAAACAGCAATATTAAATCATGTTGATAAGTGAAACGCGGGTCATGACTGACGTTAAATTATTCCACGTTTTTCCGTACTTTCTTTTTCGTCCAATATTTGTATCAAGTTTTAGGAATATATTCATCCGAGTATTACTTGAGTTAAGAGCTTTTGTACTTAAACAAAAATACACCAGGGCTCGTCCGGGATTTGAACCCGGGACCTCTCGCACCCGAAGCGAGAATCATACCCCTAGACCAACGAGCCGGGGCATTGTACAAGCCCTCCTCAACTCTTATATACATCTGCTCTGTCCTACTGTATTACTCGTCTTTATGTTCATATAGCCTCATACTCATGGAAATGTTTTTGAAAGCTGTGGCGATGAATGTTTATGAATCTAACAAATGATTATGCAATAGATGAAGCTACATAACGTCACTTAGGTCCAGAGCTGTTCAACTCATCATGGCTTCTGACGTCAGTGTGAAGTTCCTGCTCAGTTAGTTATGTACAGTTGGCAGAGAAGAATAAAGACACACAGAACAATTCAATTAACTTCTTTTTATATATCATACATAAGACTGTCTTAATATAATACAAAGGGCATTGTCATAAACACAGCAAAGTCTTGACTAGATCTTACAATCTGTGGATACATGGACTTATCCTTTCCCCCATGCTGTTCAATTCTATAGTGCATGTTGCATGTACAAAAAAGTGATAAAATGTGAAATCAAAAATGAAGGAAAATATTCAAATTAAATAAGAGGACTTCGACTTCTGTTGGGTGTAAGATATAATGTTAACAAGTATACGCGTTTGTGTAAAACCCACAAACTGAACAGGCTTATGGAAAATGGAACCTTTTTTTTTTCAACCATGTGCTTCTCATATAACCAAAGAGTAAGGTTTGTGATGTACATGCACTTACAATATACCCTGTGAAAATTATTAAGGTTTGAAGATCTAGCTTTCCCTGTTTGATTCAAACCCTACCTCATAGTGTTGTCCTGATGTAGTCAAGTACCTTTGCCAAAAGGCAAGGTTTTGCCACTAAGAAAACAGGAGTTCCTGCCCACTGAATGGTCACCAAATTGACAAACATAATCAACATACCAGCAGGAGCAAGGTAGTGAGTTCTATACTTCCTTTATTAAAAAAATATAAATATATACATAAATTCTATTTCAACTATTAAAAAGGGGCTGCATTTCATGACAACTGCTCTAAATAAGAGGTCAATCAGCATGATCTGAAATAGGCGCACACTTACGAGTCACTGCAGTCAATTTTTTTTTTCAGTCTTTATTTTGGAATGTTTAGTACCAGTATGAGTGCCAGTAATAAAACCACTGGCAATTTCTGAATGTCTCAAATTCTGTGGGGTATGAAAAATGATTGCAAATTTGCAATTAACCTTGACATCCAGATAAAACCCCAATCTCAATATAGGTAGCTTTACATTTGTGTTTGTGGAAATACCAAGCATGATTTCTCTGTATGAGGGTTTCTCCTCTGAACTGACAGTAGAATGACCTGTGCCCTGCACTCTGTTTGAAATGTTGCTGCGGGCAGGTTATTTTGTCTAATTTCAAAGTTGATAAAATGAGCAACAGAAAAAGAAAGCACTTCAAAATCCCTGATATAAAAAAAAATCTGGTTATTGACTGTAATGTTCTGAGGACATGCATGTCTGCCTAAGCCAAGCATGTGATTGTGGGCTGACGGGCACCCTTTCCCTTTGAATAGGACAACAATCATGGGGATCTGCCCTACCAAATCAGAACAATACCATTCCAAACAAATTCCGATTTGCCACAATTATCCTTACCCTGCCAGGACAATGACATAAAGTCTTGTTTCATGGCAGAAACTAGCGTGTTGACCAAATGATGTATGAAAGGCAGCAAAACCCTTTGAAATAGTATGATGGGGGCAAAAGAAAAACGACGACACAGAAATAGAACGCATTAGTCTCCTTTTTTTTTTAACCATCAGCTTCTATCTTGCTACTCCGGAGCCTGCAGAGTAACTACCAAATTCTCTAACATACCAAAGTTTTAAAAGACTCCCAAAATAATCTACCAATTAATATGGAAACAGTTTTGGTAAAACGTTGCAAACAAATCTGGCCAGAATACACAATAGCCAACGGTCTCAACAACGGTCTCCAGTTTTGCTAAAGTAATATATTGCAGCTGTTTTGTATTGACGTTAAAATAAGATCTTGATAAACTTTGCGTCAAAAGTGGTGAACTGCTACATTATTGGTTACAGACACCTATATGCTATAAAACAACTGCTTTGGTATAAAAACATATCCAAAGGGAAAATAAATTCTTGTAAAATTCACAGCATAATTTGAGGAGAAAAAAGGCAGTCACTTAACTCTTTTTTTTTTTTCTTCAGTTTCCATGTTTTGGATGGAGAGACTTGTGCAGGTGGTTCTGATGAGGAACTACATGCAAAAGGGAAAAAAGTAACAAAACATAAAAGGGTAGACTCTGGAATAGATAGTTCTTTCCACTGCAAAATCCTTAATCAGTGAATAAGATTTTCAAGGAAGTAATGTTTAGGAGGTTGTTGTGTACAATAAGACCCTGTTATGTGGGGCCCTGCTGAAGAAGAAATCTTTGTAGAGAAAGGCCTCAAATTACCATTCTTATTTACCTTTTCTATGTTGTTTTAATTTCCTTAAAGAATTAAGGGCTGTCTAGAGAGAAAAATAGAGAAAAGCCATCTTAATTCAAATGATAATGTCCAGCTCCATCCCATTCCAAGTCCATGAGTCATAAGGCCAAAGGGTTATCTAAGAACCAGCCACTGACTGTCTTCCTCTCACTGGGCTGGATCCTTTCGTCTCCCGAGCCCACCGCTGCTCTCGTCTGTGCCAGGCCCGGTCGCAGCTTGCAGAACTACGGGGCCTCTAGGCCTGAGGGGTGGTGCTTCCCTCTCCTCCGACCCGGCCGGCGTCAGTATCCACCCGCGGGGTCTCCTCTCCACCCGGCCAGCACACGCTATAGGGACTCCACTGCTATGTGCTCCCCTTTTACAGAGTTACACAATACCGACCAACAACAAGAAATATCACCGCAAACACTTCCCCTCATTGTCAAGCTACAGGATTTACAAGCAGCTTTTACGTGAAATTTCACTTAAAAAAGGGCAAAATAATTAAGAACCAGTGGAACAGTAATGTCAGGCATTCCACGGCTTGAACCGAAATAGGACGCCAAGCATTTCATCACTGACAGCTACCTTTAAAACAGCTTCAAACTTCACTCTGAAATGCTCCTCAGAAGATTTTGCCACATAATACCATATGGTGATTACTTGGTGGTTACATGAAATCGGTGAAATGGTAAGATGGATGTCTCAATCTTACTATGGTTATTCCGCAATATTATTTTGTGCCTAATGATTGCAAAAGAAAAACTGATGAAAATTACATATATACTTTTTAACAAAGGTTTTTCTCTGTAGTAGCGGTTCAGTGATATCTCCCTTCTGACGTGAGCAGCTTTTGTTCTCAACACACCTTGTAGTAAAAAACACCACCTTAAAAATGACGCACAGGGGGGAACACACAGCCAAATGTCAGTGCAGTCACGAGCTGGCCATAGAACTCTGCTGCACACACACTCCAGTCATTGGAGACTCCTCCCGGTCCATGCCCTGCCTCATGCCGAGGTGGCCTTCCGCTAGGTAGTGGGCAGGCCCTGTGTTCGTGCCCATGGGGAATGCAGGGTGCGCTGCCATGCCAGTCTCCTGCCGCGGGTTCGAGAAGGCACCCAGCCCCATGCTCAGCCCACCATTCTGACCAAAGTCAAGGGCACCGGCGGGCAAGTGGCGGAGCTGGTAGGCCTGGTTGCCATGGTTCCCAGTGGAAGAGGACGATGTAGAGGAAGAGGAGGCAGAGGAAGACAGGGAGGTCATGGACAGATGGCCATGAACCACCTCCATGGAGTCCTGTGTCGAGGAGCTGTGTGTCGGGGAGGTGTAGTGGCGTGGGCGTGGCCGCGTAGCCATCATCTGCCCGTGATGGTGATGAGGGTGTGAGTGGGGATGCAGGGCCTTAGGGTGCTGAGGGGGAACATGGAAGGTGGTCTCCTGAACTGGGTGGGTCTCTCCAGTGACTGACTCTGGTCCAACGCCACCTCCCCACACCAGTGGAGGGGGGTAAGGCTGTCTTGCCTGTCAATGTCAAGCAAATGAAAACAGTTACTTCTTGTGGCATAGGGTTGCTGCCTCTTTTTCAGTGTTTGATGGCAGTCTATCTTTTGAGTGAGATGATGGAAAAGCAGATTGCATATTGCGATTCCTCTGTCCCTCTCAATGACACGTCCTCAGACTGTATTTTTTCAGTAGATTAATGTTAACAATTGCAAGTTTTCACCATACAGAGGTATAAACTAAGGTGCATGTTCATATGGAAAACATTTTTTTTAAACTTTTGCTTTTAAATCAAATGGAAGCATTGGCTTCCAAAATTCCCCAGTTAACTAGTTTAACTAAATTTATTAACATTATTTGCTGGAGGTTGTAACAATGTGAAATTTGATTTCTAGAAGGCTGCATTACAATTACATGTTTGCCCTGCCACGAGACCACCAACAAGTCATCCTGCAAATGACACACAATCTTTACTTCAAATATATATATATATATATGAATGAATAACTTCAAATGGATTTGTTCTGAAAAGGTTTCATTCAAACAATCATCACATATGATTCTTCTCTAACACTTGTGATGTTTGAGGCAATACTGAATGAGTACAAATGTGAAAACTTGTGATACAGAAAAAAATACCTTGATTCTAAATACATTACACCAATAACTTACAAATGTTTTTAGACTAATTTTCAAATATGATTTTAGATCTTTCCAGGTCAGCTTACTGACCTGTGGGCAGAGGCTGTCACCATCAATGGCAGGCATAGCCGTGCCAAAGTGCCCTCCACTGTGCAAGTGGTGATGGGTAGGGTCTGACCTCGCTCTGCCACTGGTACTCGTCCCAGATGACCCTCCTAAGGGGTAAACAGAAGTGTCACACGCACAGCCTTAACAATGTTACATAAACAAAACATTCATGTCTGATGCAACAATAGGACTAAGAGACATTTACTGAGGTACAAGACAAGACCAAATACCACTGCAAGTTTTACAGTTGTTTGAAGTTTCACAAAAAAATGCAAATCCAGACAGCTATACGATAAGATTTTATTTTGCTGAGTGGTTAATAACTTGTTACAGTTCATAGCCCAGGTGTCAAGTTTCACAAAATCACTTGCAAACCAATACTCCTCGTACAATAGATGATAACTATACCAAGGTGACAGGTGATCCTGTCCTCCTGTAATGTTTCTTAAGTAGACAAGTACTGACAAATCAATGGCTTCCACTACTTCAAATGATGGCTAATGGGGGAGCTGGACAGATTCAAATGGCAGTTACCTGAACTAGAGGAGGTGCTGGAGGTGGTTCCTGAAGACTGGGACTGCTCCAGTGCGGGGCTTGTGGACACACTGCTGCTTGTATTGGTCCCCTCGTCCGCAGTCTTCTTGAAGAAGCTGTGCTGCAGGGCATAGTAGGGCTGGATGCGGCTCTTGGGGTCATAGTCCAGCATCCGGAGGATCAGGTCCTTGAACTTCAAGTAGTCAGCAACAGCGTGGCCAGACTCCCCCGCCCGCCGGCCACCTGGACCCCCTGCCTCCACACCCAGGATGGAGTGGAGCTTCCGCGAGGCTGGAGGCTTATACTGCTCAAGGCAGGGAACACAGATCAACAGATTTACTCATCAGTGATTTCTGCATTACATTACACAACCTTGATTGGTTATGACAATAATTCAAATATACAAATCACATTTATTAGCCACAGACTGTATGATTTCTATCAGCTCAAGAGAATAGCAGCAAGGAACTGAGCTCACCCTTTTGCCATCTTTGGTCTTCTTAACACTCCATGTACCATCCGATAGCTTCTCGAAGAACTTCCTGGCTTTTGGGGCTAGGTCCATAATGTGATTAGGCGGGATACCAAGAACTTCAACTATTTTGTTCATCTGGTCCACCTGAGGAAAGTGTTGTTGATTAAGTTAGTTACACCTGCTGTTAGAGGCAAAAGTATCAGGCCGATCTGCTGAATGGATTGTAGAATGCATTTGATTTTTTTAAATAATTACAAAGGAACAGTTAGGACACATTCATTTTTTATACATTGTATGTAAAGCGCAAGCCAGTAAATGTTATCCAGAGGCCACAATAACTGATAATTTTGCAATGTGTTTAACATGTAAACAAATAGTCAGATTCAAGACCTGACAACTGAATGTAATGGGATATTTTTAAGGTTTATCAATTCCCAATGTTTGTGGCCTAGATGTCAGTATTTGTAGGCGTTATGTCAAATGAAAGTTAAGTGTTATAGGCACAGAACTACAATGTTTGAATATATTTCTGCGGTTGTAAGCTACTTGGGCATATTTGTCTATTGTGAAGTAATTTCAATCATTTCAGATGTCCTTGTTCATGTATTGCGAGTTTTTGTGCCCTCACAAAAAGTTGTGAGCTACTTCTGTTTTGGCATGTTGCTGCTTTTAGATCTTTGCTTGTTGCTTTCATATTTTTGTTTAGATCAGTGAACCTAGTTAAAATTTGCATCCTTAGTTTCATTACAGGCCACAGCACAGAACAAATGAGAGTAATATTTCACTTCAGTGTTTCGCCCCATACCTCATTGGCTCCACTGAAGAGAGGTTCTCCAGTGTGCATCTCCACCAAGATGCAGCCCAGGGACCACATGTCGATGGCCAGGTCATAGGGCATTCCCAGCAGCACTTCTGGGGAACGGTAGAAGCGACTCTGGATATACTGGTATATCTACAAAAAGAAACCAGAACAGTCAGACCCACCCATTTGCCCACTCCAAAGCACACTTCTGTTTTTAAGCAATGCAGCAACATTTCTTTGTGACATTCTTGCTTTTCAAAAAAAAAGTATTGCTATCACTGATACTGAAAATTGTAGGTAGGTACCCTCTGTCCCAGTTGGCAAGAGCTGCCAAAGTCCACTATTTTGATGGCACTCCTCTTGGGGTTACACAGGAGGATGTTCTCAGGCTTCAGGTCACAGTGGATGATGCTGAGCTCAGGCGTGGCCAGGAAGAGCAGCGCCGTGCATAGCTGCTGGGCAAACTTCCGGGTGAGGTTGAGCGAGACGCCGCGGAAGTTGGTATTTCGCAGTAGGTCATACAGGTTATATGAAAGCATCTCAAACACGAGGCAGAGGTGGTTCCGGAACATGAAGTGACGCTTGAGGTGAACTGCGGAGGAACCAGCGTGCACACAGGTCAGTAAAGTAAAAGAAAAGCCAGCTTAATTTATTTAAATTAAGTCTTGCAGCGCATCAGATGAAAATTGAAAGAGTGCATTACCTATGTAGTATTTCATCTCGGTATCATGTTTGTTCATGAGCTCTAGGAGGCGCACTTCAATCTGGGCTTGATTGAGAAAAGCTTTCTTGTTCTTGATGATCTTAATGGCAACCCATTCCTGCTCTGCACGGTCGTAGGCTTTCACAACCTGAAGATGCAAGAAGAGAAAAATAAATATGCGTTTCCCCTAGTTAGTGTAGAAATACCATTTTCAACTTAACTAAGAAAAATACAGGAGATGGGATTAAATCTCACAGGTTATACAGAGCAAAAACAACACTACTTGGTTTCTCTATTTTTAATCATAATTTTGTCTCGTTCTCTCTCATATACTCATGCAAAAGTGTGTGTATAATTAAGCACCTGTCCAAATGACCCTTTTCCTATCAAGGAATCAATCTCATAGCGGTCCATCCACTTCTCCCCATTCTTGACGATGTAGTCATAGTTATCATCGTCATAGCCATCATTGAAGACCTTCCTCTCTTTTTTATGACTGGAGTCTTCACCCTGACCCTGTTGGTGCCGTCGCTTCTTTTTTGCATAATACACCTGTAAAATTAACAAAAGAAAAGCAAGACACATGATCAGACTTAATATTTTGTATTTGAGCTGTCAAAATTCCAAATTAAGAAACCTTACACCGTCATGCTGACAAATCATTTTGAAAAATACAATTAAAAATAAAGAAAATAAACCCACTAACCTCATTGATGTGTTTGTATGTTTTGATAAGGTCAATGGAGAGCTTCCTCAGGGGAGCTGAAGTTGGGTCACGAAAGCACTGGGGCATGTGCCTCTGAAGTATCAAACGGGAAAAACACATGAACATTTCAGATACATTACCAAAATGCACGTCACTTATTATACGTACCAGAACTTATGCTAAATCTTAAAGGCCATTCAGTAAATCTGAGAAAACTGTAAGTGGCTGGAGTGGAGGAAACATTTGACAAGCAACTAGTCTGCCTAGTGATAGTAGTGAAAAATGAAGTGGGCTCGTTTAAAAATTTCATTTCACAAAGGTATTACTATTCTTTAAACATCACACGTTAACACCAAAAGAAATCATATAGCATGTGCATGTGGTATGGCTTGTGGGACGCAGGGACCCCATTGTCTACATTTTTTAATGATGACCCAATCTTCAAGTATGTGTAAAACAATGTTTATAGCTTAAAGTGTGAGTTAACAGTATACCTGATTGGCAGTGAGCTGTGGTGTCTGGTCGCTGTACGGTAAGACCGTAGCAGATTGGTCAGTGCTTGGCTGGTGGCGGTCACTGTACTGCTGGTGCGTATGGGGCATTGGAGCAGCCATCTGAAGACCAGCAGTGTGGAAAGAAAAAGAGGGCGCAAGCCGGACGGACGAAGGTTTGCATGCTGAAGTCTCTCCTCCTAGAAGAAATTAACACTGTTATGAGTTGCATGTTAACTTAATTCTACATGATATACCACAAAATATACCATGTAGTGAAAAGGGCAATTTTCAGGATGTAGAACAGGTGCATTTCTTCTTTCACACAAAAGACATATATGGCCAAAAAATAAGACAGCTAAAAATACAGGGTACGCTGGGCTGCAAGCCTTAATGTGTAGATTTAATATCAATAACCATCAACTACAATATAACCAATACAATAGTCCAAATTTCCTCATAACAAAAATTGATTAATACACCTTTAAGGGAGACTTGAAAGTAAAATCTATTGCAAATTATGTATTTGTAATATTACCATGCATGTTGACATTCTGAAGCTCATACTTTTAAATGGACTAAGATAATAATAATATGTTGAGAGAACAATAACTAAAGGATAAATTCATTGCTGAGGCAAATGTCAAATTAAATACATTGTCTTGCATAAAATATATAAAGTCATAAAATGCATCAAAGGATGTGAACTAAATAAAGATATAACAGTCATATATCAACCTTTGTGAAGAAAAAGCAGCAGAAATGCTGGGTTTAACAGTAAAAGGGGGTGAAAATAAAACATCTCCACACTGTACAGTGAATCATCCTTCATTTTAAGCCAGAAGGAATCAAAAAATTATTAAATAGCATGTTCAGCTATCAGCATCTCTCACCAGACAACACAATTCACCAGTGCTACACAGTAACCACTATTCAGAATCCCAGCAACAGCACCTAATTAGCATAGCCTATCACCACAGAGATACAGCGTGATTTGGCAAGCCCATCAATGCACAGACCAATCACAACGCAGTATGCAAATAGCCTACTTTTGTTGCCAGGGCAGAGCTGCTCCCATTTTCCAATGAGAAAACAAGAAATAAACAAGAAATAAAATTGAACTTTGGCACACTTAGACGCTGCTTTCAACACAAGAGCCTGACAGCAAAATAGCAGCACAGCCCAAAACCTGCACTCCATCTGAGAGCGTTAGAAAGCTGACCCAGCTGTGGAAAAGCAAAAAATACAGATCCAGTAAAAGAAATAAGAGGAACTGTGACAGACAGAACAGTGGTTATAAATTAAGACTAAGATATATGATTTAACATAGTACTGTGTGATAATATATATATATGTGTGTGTACATAAAATATATGTGTATTTATATATATACACATTTATTTTATATATATATATAAATATACACACACATTGAATTTAAGAGGGGATGACCCTCAAGTCACAAGGATTCAACTATGCATCCTGTAAAAGACACAATGTAATTTTGCTCAATTTTATAGGCCTATATGCTAATTAAAGCATTTCAATATGAATATATTTGTAATAATGTGTTTAGCTCTTTTTGACATATCACTGTTCAAGCAGTAAAATGATAAGACTGATTTGTCAGGACGACTGGTGTGTCTTTATTTCCTGCTTCCTCTGCTGCAACCTAAAGACCATAATGTCAGCTAGTTTTACATTATCTTGAGGTCTGACACCATATCAGACAAAGAAAAAATACAATTCCAACCCATGGAAATGTGAAATACTGTGTTCACTACAGAGCTTAGTTATGACCAGACATTGTTTGACTTTTTCCACTTTAGGATGCCTTTTAATTTAGAAGATTAGATGCCTTATTCAGTCAGAACAGTGAAATTATTGAAGAAGGGAAGAAGAACAGAAGTGTGCCACTCCCCACCAAAGGGTAAAGACTTAATATATAGCAGCTAACCTGGATGCATCGTCTCCTGTAAAATTTCATATCATCCTGGGAGGAGAGTCCAGCAGCAAACCACAACCCACTACAAAGAATAAAAACAGATCATTATCATTGTGCATCTTTGGTGGGGTTTAACTTCATAGTGATTAAACTTTAGTGAAGAAGGGATAGGAAACCCAAACAGAGGAAAGTACACCCCACAAAAAAACTGTGGTGGGGGAAATTCGTGAACTATCAAGAAATTCCAAAATATGGCTGAAATTCAAAAAGAAGGCAAGCTGCTCACAGATTGAGTAGACCAAACAGTCAAAGGTAGTTAGTGCCTACACAATGAAATTTCCAAAACACAAAAGGTGTGAAGCTCTTGTGAGAAACTGTTAAGACACATAGTTCACTAGGGGAGGCACAGACTAGACACTACCTAACAATCAAAACAAATCAGGATTAATGTTGTTGTGGATTTCATAATACTGGATATCTCCTCTCAGCATGTCCATAGGCAATCCAGATGAAAATAATAGTGGGTCCAAGGACCTGAAATCTGTTGTTCACTAAAATACATGATAGTCACAGCCTTACAGGCCCAAGCAAAATTACTGTACAAGATTATGCAAATTTACAAAGAAGTGAAAAAGTTTGTTTTGAGCCCATCTCCCAAACGTAATACCTGATAACAGGCCAACCGACAAAACTACAAGATGAATTTAACTTCTTTGAACGACCAATAAAGACCATAAAACCGTTTAACAAGCGCACTTGTAGCTCCCATCTCCATTCTGAACGTTGAGATCATTCTTCATTTTCAGGACTGACTTATGAACAGTTCCTTCCGTCGCTTCTATTCATAACGGCATCAACGGGCCTATTTAGGTGTAAATACAGCTAGCTAGCTATTAGTACCTGTCTCGTATCATAAGTGATGGCTATGTAAAATATCTCTAACAAGCCTGTTTCAGCTTCCCACACCCTGCTGATAACCACATCCATTCCAAAGCTGAATGAAATGTAACCCCTCCGAAATAATTAAAAGCTTAAGATTCATGTCCAGAAGGTACCCGTGTAGCTCTGTACTTACAGTTGATGAGGTAGATCTCGTCATGGTTGGAATTTACAGAGCATATTCAGTGTATTTCGCGTCTTCACTTGCTACATATCGTTCATCTATGCCTCGAATTCCCCGTATAAATGACAAACGCATTCAAGCTCACGTTACCGTTAGCACACACTAACTAGCTAACGTTACCGTCGTTAACGTTACCCTACAAACTGCGGGACAAGCAAGCATATCTCTCACCAATCCAACGTTAACGTTAGCTAGTGACGCTATGTTCAGCCAGCGGGTTGTGGGCCCATTCAGCTGGCTCGTCAACAAGCCAACGTTAACCATTAGCCAGGTTAGCCAAATTAGCTAACAGGCGTTAGCCAAGTTAGCTAGGTGGGCTATGTAACGTCTTACCAGGAAACTCAGATGACACTGATAAAAATGGATGCAATTAAACATTGCATTAACAGCAAAGCGAATGTGGACGTTAGCTAGCACGGTAACATTTGCTTCATTCGTACAATGACAATCTCACATTTTGCAAGGTTAGCTGTAACGTTAACGTTAACATCATGCCAGCATGATTCTCCGTCCAAGCCCACACAATCCGCTAGCACCTTTAGCCCACTAATTTACTAGCTGGGGAGCTAATCCTGTCTAACGTTAATTCGTTGACCTACTGACTGAAAGGAAACGTTAACGCTAGCTACAGAAGAGTCGGCACCGCCACATAACGTTAGCTAGCTGCCATACCATGAGCTAACGTTACCATTCTCAACTTTACTGTTGCGTCCATCATTGTTAACCGTTCACGTTACATATATATGTTAGCAGACTCGCCAACGTTGAATGTTAAGCTAACGATAACTGGCGTCAAAGATATTGTTTTACAAATGCTCACCTCTGATGGCACGATCTTCATTTAAAGTCCAATAACCTGTATGATGAGGCAACTTATCCAGCTTGAGATTCTCCCCTCCCTGCACGGTTAGCGAGTAACGTTAAACCCAATCCCCTTCTTCTGACCGGCAAACTCTAAAATTCGTCAGCCAATTTCACCATGCTTTTTATACCATAAGCTTTCACGAACAGCATCGGTGACCAAGGCAACGTTGACTAGTGTCAGCTGATGACTAGCAGCTTGCTAACGTTAACTAGCACGCATAACTTACTAGCTAACCTTAGCAAACTGGCTAGCTAGTTGACAAAATGAACGCGGCTAACATTAGCTAGCAACCCTGGCTAGCTCTAGCTTCTTTGGCTAGCCTGAAGCTAACAATTCTAGCTACCGCTAAATAAACGTTGTGCCAAATTCAGATTTTACGTGTCTTTACAAATTCAGCGTCGGTCACTTCGATACATACAACCATTTAGATAAATCCCAATTACTTAAAAAACATGAAACAGAAATCGTGTCCTCTGATAATTTTGGTTAAGAATTTTGTGTCAATTTTCACAAAATGGCGCGCGGTCCAAACCTGCGCAGTGAACCGGCCCGGTGGACCAGAGACACGGACAACTGAGTTAGTGCGGCGCCGCCTAATTATTTCAACTATGTTAAATCGTTGGCCTCTTGATTTTCTTAATCCGATCCACTCGACGCATTTCTTTAACCAAAAACGTCAAATATATATCCACTGACAGCATTATTCCGGCGGGAAGGGAGAACATTTGAAAAGACTGAGCTGGGAAAAAAACCCTTCTGACAAAATGGCGATGCTCTAGCTTGTTGCCATGGCAACTGTCAATCAAAAAATAAAGTACCCGGATGTACCAATGACGAATAAAATCTAACTGCCCAGAATTATAGGATACTCATAACTCTGGCGTTGTCCTCCTTGGTTGTCCCTGTCTGTCTTAGCCGTGTTTAGCCTGGTACTAGTAACCATATTTACCCCAGCAGATCTTACAGCACAATACGAGCCTTTTGGCCCCTCACCCAAAGTATTCCTGGGCTGACTGTGATGATGACCATTATTCCTACTTGGAACATGAGTCTATCTATCTTAACCTTTTTTTTCATGTGACAGGTTATTTCATTTCTGGTTTCTATTTTTTAATTATTCAGTTTGCATGTTTGTTTGTTGTCTTGTCTATTAATGTTGTTGATTTGAAGATTAACTCAACCAAAATTGACTTTTACAGTAGTTTGTTATTCTATGAAAGCAGACATTTTCCTGTATTTTTGGATGTTTTTTGTATTGTTTTGTGGGTTTTTAGCTATGAGTTCTCAAGTTGAAGAAAAATGCAATTCTATCATTGAATGGCATTTTCAAAATGTTCCAAAGAAAATGTAACTATGGTAAACAAGGTAACGAGGTTGTTAAACAAAGTAATTTGAAAGTCTTTTTACATTTTCAAATTCCACATTTACATTTTCAAATTTTACCACACATGCTGGATGGACTATGCTGCTGGAATATGAGAGGCTTAAAGACATTAAGACATGAAATAAATATTAGTAAGTTGGATGGATATTGTTGCTTTTTTGGTTGGATTCATAAGTTTGCTGGCTGCACTCTCTACTAATGTATGAATGTGTGTGCATGTCTGTATAATTGGGCACAACATCATACAGTGTTACAGTGAATTTAAATATTGTAAAATTGAATTGTACTGTCTTGGTATTTAGCACAATATATAACAGGTAATATCCTGAGTTGGCAAAAATAACAGGCCCATTTTGCCAAATCAAGGGAAATTCATGCTGCTCCATGCAGGAAAGCCTAACATATACTCAATCATCCCATGTCCTTATCTTTCAATTCATTGTTTGTAAGGTAGATATTGACAAAATAAAATGCTGATAGAATGAAGCAAAATAATATAATATAAACTGTATTTGATTAACAGTGTTGAGATTGAAATATATTCGGCAAACTTTTTTTTTTTCAAATTTATCTGTAAATGGCAAATTCACAAAGTCAAATAGAAAAAAGCTACAAGGAGCATTGAACATGAGCATAAGAAAGCACACACATACACACACACACAAACAGGTATGCATATAGACAGCTATGCATGTACACACACACACATGCACATACACGCACACCAAAAGATTGGTGCAAAGACTTGTGAACTGTCAATGATATTCTCAAATATGGAAGATTAACAAGAGACATTTTGTTCAAAGTCACAAATGAATTCATCAATTTCTTGATGAGCATCCGTTGTGTGTAGGTCACTGCTGGTTGCTAGATGCATGGTGGCGGTTACCTCTACCCAGCTGGCCCCGCCCACGGTCCCTCCGAGTTGTACCCCTAATACACACAGTTGTGGGAGTAGCTATTGGAAATATAACCAAGATTTACTTCAAGACAATCGTTTTAACACTAAAACTAAAGCATTCATTTATTTTTCACCTGTATGTAGAGTCAGCAAATCCTTTTTTTATGTGAGGCATTCAAATGCACTTTTAGAGGTCAAGCAGTTCAGTATTCTTTTTTTTTTTAGACAGAGAAAGTTTAGATCAAAAGAAAGGTTGGTGAGTTATTGTTCCAAAAAACAGAGTAAAGGCCAAAGAGTGAGTTTTGAAAGCCAGAAATCTCAGCACCTGAGGAAGTAATTGTTGAGTGATATTAATACACAACCCTATCAAACCCTGCAGATATGACCATTTTGTGCTATGGGACAGTAAAAATATTACTTATTGCTCATTTAAATGTTTACAATGCAAATAGTTCAGATACATTAACAGAATTAAAATCATTAGCCTATAATCATTATAATCTAATAAAATGAGATTGAACTAGTATTTTACATAAGCAGTAAGTATTTTATGTTTGCCAAAGCTTCTCATAAAAGAGCAAAATTGATGGAAAAATAGGCGTGACAACCATGATATAAATTTCAGTGTTTCATTCATGTTGTTTCCATCCATTGCTCTTTCATAAATACTATGATACCAATAAACATAACATAGTGGAGCTCCTAAGCACAGTTTGAGCTTAGCAACCTCTCATCAATGTTAAAGCACCAACACAACTCTCTCTCATTTTATCATATTAAACAAGTCAATAATGTGTCATTCTTTTAAATAAACTAGCTACCCTACAGTATAGCTAAAGTTTTGATTTACATGATTTCTTCTTCCAGCTACTGTTCCATTATTCACTTTGCATTATGACAGTTTCACGTTACCTCTTCTGTATACATATTTATACTTGCTGTCCAGAGGAATGGGGGTTAAGTGGCGAGTCTTTGAAGCAGTGATGTAAAGACAACCACTAAAGGACTCAAGGGGTCGTCAAAGTCATCAAATTTCAAATTCTACTGCTGAGTTAGTTGTGGGGCAAAAATGATTAGCTTGTCTTACTGTACCACAAGCATCTTCTTGGAAACCAGTTGAGCTTATTGGCTACGACTTGGTTATTGTTCACAATGTTGTGGAATGTGATAGATTTTCTTAGTAGGTAAGCTTTCTATATTAAAGATATCAGTGCATTTCACCTCAGTCAGGAAAACAGATTTTTAACACAGCTAGAGAGCATTATTTTTTTTAGTTTTTGAGGGTACATAGCTTGCAGGACAGAATCTTCCCTATTGTGCCACTGAATTCCAACATTTCTGTCTTTGGGGAACAAATATCCAGTGTTGGAACTTCGGCACCAAGCAACAATGGAGGCATGGAGATTTTGGCTAGTTTGGCAAGTAGCTGGCTGGCTACTGTCTGACAGACTATGGGACACCTCAATGATTATGTATGCTGTCAGCCAATCAGACCATTCATTACAGCCTCGGTGTTGGTGAAATCATTTATACCAGGAGGTAGACTGGGATTCTAAATCTCTTTGATGCCGTTGACAACCAGAGGGAGATTTTTTTCAAAGGGCAAATTTCCACAGTGCTGACAGTTATAATAATTTGGGTAACTTTACATGAAGTCTCATTGCACTGGACCTTTAATCTTTGGACAAAGATGTGCAAATGGGAGTTAGCAGTTCTGTAAGTGTAATTTATGCATTTTGGAAAATAGACAGATGATCTCAAATTCATGTTCAGTGGCAATGTGTGTTTGTTTTTTATACTGGTTCTCATGCTAGTTTTAGTGGGTTGGGGGGCTTTTTTTATATATGAGTTTTATATATGGACTTATAATATGTCATGACTTATTTTCAATACATCATGGTACAGGGACAATATGCCAGTAGGCTATTTGCATTGCACTCATGTTAATTTTTGAACTCCGATTAAAAGTGTCAAGTTACTTTTTACACGCACCATTACAAACGCATGCAAATTTTAGAATTTTAAGCTTACTTTTCGTTTTGAGTGCAAAAGGTGCGCTGTGTTTCTCACACAATCGGATGGGACAGAAATAGGCATGTGTGTGTGCGCAGTGAGTTTACAAGAAGCAACTGTGTGTGAGCGCCGGCGTGATTAGTCTCTGGTGATTGCTTTAAATCAATTTCTACAAACTGGCCAACTTTTGATTTTGTGGCGGCCCGTGTCGATATTGTGGCTCTTTGAGTTACATCAATTTCTGTGACTCACTTGAAAGTGGGTGTCTGCCCTATGCAGTAATTCTATATGCAGACTCAGAAATGATGGCTACATCACTTGTGTATATCAAGTACATTGTCCTTGTTTAGAGGGGCAAAGCAAAAAGCCCTTTGTGATCTTATTTATTTATTTATAATGCCAGCTTTAGGGATAAAGGATAAAAACAATTATGGCTATTAGAGGTTTGGACAATCACAAAATGAAAAGTACAGATGTATGCAGATGACACTATCTTGTTTTTTGCAACCATGCTCTTCTTTTTGCAATAGACTTATGCAATTTTGTGAATAGTTTGGGTTCAAAAGCCACTTTTTTTACCTACCTTACCATTGTAGCTCCAATTTTGGCCAGATTGGCCGTCCCAGACAAATTTTGGAGATCAGGAGGAAAATCCCAGATCCTGAGAGGTGATTTGACATTTGGTCGGGACCATGACTTATACAGTGTGAGTGGGTCAGGGACTCAGTCCGAGCATCTTCGATTTCCAATCTGATCACCACTCTTTGACCCATCTGGACCATCTGGAGGGTTTTGTATCAGTAGAAGTGTAAAGTCAGTTGAACAGTATTTAGAGCTACAGGGCACACAACTAAATAAATGGCTTAATGGAGAATGTTTTTTTGTTTGTTTATTTGTTTTTTGTTTTTACAAAATTTTGTCACCCAAGAAGTCCAAAACATTTGGGGTTTGTTTCAAACCATCACAAGTAACAGTTTGATCACTGACCTGCATTTGTCTTGATCTTGAGAAGTTATAACTCAAAACTATAAAACTATACTTTTAATTCAACATTTTTAAATTTGAGGTTTAACCAATATGATTTTACTGATTAATGAAAGGACTGGACTCAGTTATGACCTAGTTACTAGCTTAACGTTGATGTACAATGTTTCTGCAACATTTTCGAAGGGTAAGATAAAAATGGTTGAATTCCAGGGCCAGATAATATCACAGTGAAGCTGTTGAGGTTGTGTGCTGAGCAGCGGTCTAATACTGTCTGTTACATATTTAAACTGTGACTACAACAACAAAACGTTCCAAGGCCGTGGAATCAATCTAGCATTTTCTGAAGCAAAGAAACGGCTTCCCAATAATGACTTCAAACCATCACTATAGATAACATCCAGTTCACCAATAGGAATGAGACAGGTGAGAAAGATGCCACTGTGAACCTTCTCAAATTTCTGTACCAACATTTGGATGGTCTAGGAACATGTTAGGCTTTAATTTGTTGATTTTTCTCTCTTTAATACAACATGGCAGTGTGCTTTACCCTATACATAGTCATTTTAATATTTATGTTGAATTGTTCGTTGTTTTTTAACATGTTCTCAGAGGGTGAAAGTAAACAGGTTAATGCCTCATCACCTCAGGGAATGTGTCCTGTCCCGTTTCCCATACACTCTCTACACCAATGACTTCATGGGTCATCATCAGGACAGGCACGTTGTGAAAATCTCTGATTACACTGTTATCATAAGCATGTTACAACATCATGATACAGTGAGTGTTTTGTTGGGGAATTCCCACAGTGGTGTAGTGATACATCTCAATGTGTCCGAAACGACATGACAACTAATTTTAGGAAATACGCCCTATGAGTCTATAAGCCTGCAACTTGTATCAAAGGTCAGAATATTGAATTTGTGAAGTGTTACAAATATTCAGAAACCATTATTGACTAACTACTTGTGATTATCGTACTGACTCAATTTGTAAAAAAGTGTGAATAGAGATCATATTTTTCTGAAGGTTTTTAATCTGAACAGGGCGGTGATGTCTTTGTGTAACACATCTTTTGTCAAACTGATGCTTGCCTTCTCAGACTGAAAATGAAAACCCTCAGTGATAAATACCTACAACGATGTCTGTGTAAGAGAAGTCCTAAAGCCCAGAGCGTCATATTGCCCTAGTCATTCACTTGTGGGGAGAATTACTCCTTGCTCTTTCAATTGTTCATTATAATAAGTCTTGCATGTAGTCCTGTATATTTTTTATTGTGTGTATTGTGTATTATGCCTCACTGCAATCCAAATTTAAAGTCTTAGATTTGAACTTGAACATTTTAGGAAAAATGACTTTTGTAAAAGTCAGTTTTGGTGGAATTCCTCATTTATAAATAAATAACACTTTATTTTGTTATTTTATTTAATACAATTTTGCACACAAAAAAGAAGAAAGAGAAGAAGAAGCAATATGACTCAGTAGCTGACCTTATGAGCAACAGGTGTGCACTTTGTTTCCTGCAGTTTTTGAATGTCAGTATCTCCAAACTGACCTAAGTAGACTGAAACTTTTGATTTTTATTTCTCGCCTTTAATGAGTTTATGGAGACTCTATTTGCCAAAATCCTTCAGATGAAATAAATCAAGCATCCAAAGTTACCTGGCTACTTCCAAATAGGTTATCCTGTGAAATAAAATAAGCTCCATTCCCTCAACTCCTGCATGATCACTACATCCTCCAAGATCCCGGAAGGAAATTAATATTAGTGAGAAAGGAAAGGAGGTCACACTTTATTTGGATAGTCCAATGTTGATTTTCAACTTCCTACACCCTATAACATGTCACTGAAAGTCTATTACGTTTCAAGTGATACTCATAAATGTGTGAAAGGTAGTCTATAGATATTCAGTTCAATGTTGTGGCTGGGGTTAATCTCAGAGGTGGGGTTAATGTTAGAAATAGGGTCAGGTTAGGGTTTGGTTTAGGTCTAAAATGGGGTGGGGGTTAAGGTTGGAGATGCACCAAACAGGTACACAGGTGCATTGTCGAACATCTACTTTTTGTCACCTGATAGTTAGTTCAGTGTCAACATTGGACTAGCCAAATAAAGTGTTTCCAGAAAGGTCAACAGCAGTGAAAGGAGTGAAAAGCTTTGGAACTCACACTATTATCCTTCGTTGCCCATCTCTGAAAAATGACCCTGCTATCAGCGATGTGATACTTAAGAACAGTAGACTTCTTAGGAGGTGGGGATATTATAACCCACCCATGCTATATTAATTAAAGGTAGCTTAGCTTGGCTGAAAATATGAGTACAGTCTCTGTGCCCAGGCTATGTTCTGCAAACCTGTGTATTGCCATGACTACACTCCTACCTGTTATGCTCTTTGACCAGAGGGTGGCAGCAGAAGCTCATCTTTTATTTTGTGTTTTGCAGACCGCCTGGTGCTGAGGTCAAAGGCGCCTGGATTCTGACTGAAACAATTACATTTCTCAGTTTTCTTTTCATTTTGGTAGACTGGCCATTGCGACACAGAGGCCAATCAGCTGAGTGGGAGCTGGTTAAAGGGAATAACTATTCATCTACAGCACCTACTATTACTACCCAAGGGCTCTTGAGTAAGGCACTGAACTCCCACCAGCTCAATCTGCAGATGACTCTGTTCTGACCTCTCTATGAAAATATATAATGTGTTTAAGATGAATTTCTGTGTCTGTGAAGAAGAAAATCAATTTTACTTAGATTGAGTTCCGCTTTTTATTTAAGATGTTTGATTTTTGACAGGTCGCTATGCTATAACACTATTAAGCTCATAAGGCTTCTTCTTTTCATGCCCCAGCATACAAAGGCCTGCATGGCCCAACATGCATCATCAGATCAAACATGCTTCTGCCCTGTTGCTGTTGCTGTTGAAGGCGCTCATGTTGAAGGTGTCCCCTCCACTCCATGGGCTGGTAGGTGAGAGAATGTAATGGCAACTACATTATGCTGTACGCTGTGACACTGTGTTGAAGCTCCTGCAGTGACACAGGTACCAAATGAAAGTAGAGATTCCAGGGATTCCATCGTACCACAGTGTAATATTCTAACTTAAAAAATGGTTCTAAATTCTATTAATTTTAATCTGAGATGATTAGAAGCACAACTTGCACCAATTTTAAAGCTTAAACCCATGGAGACCATTTTGTCCATAGAGGCTGTACTTCTTGCTATCCCATCACTCCACCTCCTCTGATTTTTTAATTCAGACCGCAACCTTCCTTCAACTCTTACTCAGCCTTGTTACCTTTTTGCTGAAGCCAATTTTTATAAATATATAGATGGCATCCTTGATTTATACACTACCGAATCTATTGCAGTAGTAACGTCTGTTTTTCTTGCTTGCAGCAAAATCCAAAAAGTGTACTTTTGATCATGTTTGTGTACAGAGACGGTGGTTTTTCACTTGTCTCCAAAGGCGCATGTTGCCCCTGTTGTTCAAACATGGTGTTTGAGTGGCTGAAACCGCCACTAAAATACCATACATTCAGCATCATTTCTACTGCAAATGTGTGAAAACCTGGAAAATAACATTCTAAAATCTATAAATCCATATGGATGTCTACTGCTATTTTGGAGATTTGTTAAACTTTTTAAAAATCTAATTCCATATTTAGGTTGAGAATTCATTGTTTATTCATGAATAGTGTATATAGAAATTCACTGTTTTCAACTCTCTCTGCCCACTCAGAAGTCTAGTCAAAACAAGGTTGCCAACAAATCTTTCATTGCTTCAACGAGGATGAAAAATTCCATTTAAGCAATTGACTGACAGCCTTTTTATTTTACCTCATTATTCCAAGTTTCCTGGAATAATGACACGGGGAAAAAATGTCTAAAATGTGAACTTGGCCTTTACCAGAGTTGCCATTTAGTTTATTTCAAAGAGGAGCGATGTGCCAGTGAGTGAGTAATGGAAAACAGACTGAATGAGGCTATCAAGGCTTCATTAATGACAAAGATAACAACATAACATTCTGTGGACATAACCTTTCCAAATGTACATTTTATTTTAAACAAAAGTACAAAAACAAATGTCAGATATTTACAATACTTGCATGGCAATGTTCACTTTCTTTGGTCATTCTTCCAATTTGATGGTTTTACACAACGTAGGGAACAAACAGCAGCTTGAAAGTCTGAGATTATCACATGCTGAATCTAATATTCAACCAGACGCTGAGCAACCTACTGATGACTCAGAACCGACTTACTTTCCGTGAAGTCCGCAAGTAATTGTTATCAATTGTTTCAATCTAAGATATGACTCATGTGACAGTTACTGATTTAGCCTAACAGGATTTCTAATCTTGAACAATATAAATAGCAAAAAGAAAAAGAAAATCACAAACTTCACAATTACATCCTGGTCTGATACATTTTCAGATTTAGTAAATGCTCATAGATGACCCTGACCAAAAATTGTGAAATGTACAGCTGCGTATCTTCCATCATATTCTACACAAATTTGACATGAAAAACATAAACCCTAGTGCACATTACAAATTGAAGCAATTACAGGTAGATTTTCAAAAGAAGGCAAGTATATCATGTTAGCTATTTTCCAAGCAAGTTCCTCTGTGTGCACACTAATTACAAAACGAGGCTGTACTTACATGAGAAATGATTCATACCTCAGAATTGACTGTGACGGAGCACCAACTGAGAATTTCACCAACACACTTATTACTAGCCTAAAAAAGACATCTTTTTCCACACCTTTAAGGATTTCTCATGAAGGAAAAATATGAAACAAAACAATTACTGTATGTAATACAATCTGTGCAGTCAAACTAATGCCAATAAAAATGCTATGACTTAGATTCTTTCAAAAATCTACCTGTGTCCTAGTGATAATGTTCCATCTACATAATGACAAGAGACAGGCAGAATGAACTGAGCGTCTGCAAGTTTCTCTCCTGATACTTTGTACAGAGGTACAGACATACGAAGAAACAAAAATCATGTAACATCAAAGAATTTTGTGGCACATCGCCTATTTCCTGCAATGCTAGGGGAAATATGCCTCATAACCCGTAAATCATATTACCATCTATATCTAATGCCGAGTATAACTATATACCCTTAGCCCTTTCAGCAGTTTCATCTCAATTTCAACATTTTCATGCACGGACAAACTGAAATGTATGCACAAATAAACAGATTTAATACACCGACTTTGAAGGCAGAAGTTGTTTGATTGTGATGATATGAAACTAAGAAGTAATGATGGCAATGTCCCTCTGCCCCTCCTATGCCTTTTGAGGGTCAAAGAGACAAACGTAGACTAATGTAGGCCAACAAATCCTTACAGCAAAGGCAACTGGTCTAGTAGTAATTCTACTTGCATCAACTAACAAACCAAAAATTTGCATTTCCTCAGTTTCCCCAAATCCCTTCTAATGGATATGAAACCTAATAGTAGACAAGTTTACACATGTATCAGTAGTGCAGACAAGTTATGTATATCACATCGTACAGTATCTGTGGATATGCTTTTAAGGGAAACTCTCCCTGAAACCAAATCCAAATGGTCTTCATCCAAATACTCCGCTCGTTTTCCCCAAAAACAGAGGTGAAGAGAAATGTGCAAAAGCTTCTTGTTATCGCTTCCTCACTGCAGGGGAAAGAATGAATCAAAACCCTGTTATTTACGAGAGAATAATTATGAGAAAAATAACAAATTAAAAATGTATTCATCATCCGTGCTTTATTTATGCCTAATGTGGGAAAATATGAAGAAATTAAGCCTTATTTACCGAGAGCCTCATTTACATTTCCCTTGTGTGTATGTGTTTTGTCAGTTTGTTGTTAGTTAGATATTTGTGTGTCTGTTTATGCTATACATTGTAAACCGCTATATATAAAAATGCGCCTGATGGAAGGTTATGCAACGTGTTTTGTCCTGTACCTTTCACATTCCCAAAGGATGGTTCCTGCTTCTTTACACCTCGGCTTTTTGGCTGTTCTCCTCCACCTTTTCCTCCAGCTTTTTCTCCTCCTCAGAAGATCCATTCTCCTTTTCACCAGTCTTCCAGCTTCCTTGCCTTGTTGGAATAAAACATGGTCACTTGGCATGCTGAGAACCCCTCCCTTCATAGTCATTTGTATAAGTCAAACATTAATTGCACATAGTGATAGAATGATGGATGTATTGTGTATCTGCTGCTGTCTGCTGTATATCACTCCCTGTCTCATTGCACTGAATGGGAGTTGCTTTTGTCCCTGTGCCATATATTCCTCAGTGTATTTATATTAGTAAGTTAGATTGAGACGACAAACATCATAGCGACCAACTCCTAAACATTTATTGTATTTGGCAAAGGAAGTGCTTTTGATTCTGATTAAAAACACATTATATTCAATGTAATTCTGATTTGTAGAAAAGCTGATGTTGACTTACTTGGATTTCTTCATGTACACCCAGTACGCCAGGCCTATAAGCACAGTGGCAATGAGAAGACCAACTACAAGTCCGACCACCAACTTGGTTTGCTCGCTGTCATCCGACTGGCCTGTAACAAAGAGGCAAAAATAACATCAGAGACCTGCAGACAGCTTTCAGTGTGAAGAAAAACCTACCTGATCGATGTGCGTCAACAAGGGGACGGAAGAGCATCATTATGTTCAATAAATGCATTGATGAATGGACACACCCACACTGTCAATGATTATGACTCTTGTAGAGTTAAGTGTACATGATGGAAATCCTTAGTTCATGACTCGTTTCACTAGCCGCTGAGAGAATGGACAACATAGAGAGATTTTGTCAGGATGCTGGCAGCTCCATTCCTCTTACTCCTCTAAGTTTGTATGTTTATTTCACATTTCGAAGCAGCCATAAGCACATATTTACTGTACCAGCAACACACTGTCCAAAGATTGATTTCGTAGTGCAGGAGTCCTGGGTGGTGTTAAAGCTCTTAAGAGCATGAATGTACGAATGTACAATAAGAGGCTTCTTTTCAATGGATACAATATTTTTTCATAGTCCTCACTCAGCCCCCTCTCCCCTTTCTTATAAGCAAGAAGACCGCTACAACTTACCTTGTTTATCCATTCTCACCTCCTCAAATACTGAAATCAGATATAAAATAACATTAACGTCCAACCAAAAAACAAAAACAAACAAAACAAAACCCAAAAAAAAAGACTTACAAATGTCTACACTACTTTTATGCTACTACTTGCATGCAAATCAAAAACACGATTCAGAGAGGGAAAGGATAGAGTCCAGCATCCCAACATACACACACCAAGTAAAGGGAGAAGAGAGGTGAAATGCTGTCCCAAACACTCAGGGATGAGAGGAAGCAAAGACTGATAGCGGCACTGTAGAGTTATGGAGAAGAGTGTGTACCCAAAAGTGAGCTGAGTGCATGCACAGATTAAAGTTGGCTAGGTAAGTGACAGTGATGTAGTGATAAATAAAAAGGTGGATCAAGTACAACCTCCTCTTGGTGATCATCATAAGGCAAACAACCACCAATATTACTAAAAATCAATAATACCTCCAGAAAAGCATTTATTTCTGCCTTTCCCTTTAAAAGTGTGTAAACTCTATTCCACAAATCAAAAGGTATGTAAACGGATTCCCTCCACTACATCCCTACTAAACGATTCAAGTTTACCTGAACCATTAATGTAAAGCATCACTAAACTTTGTGAAGTCAACATGCAGACAGAGAGTTAGTGAGCAGAGAGTAAGGACAGATCAACAAAGGCGAGATTACTGAGTTATGTGTGGGAAAATGTGAAGGGCAGGAAAGCTTAAGGCCATACTCCCACTTTCCCACTTTATACTTACGGGATGACACATTTATGGCCTTGCTATCCTGGCCAAGCTCATTGTACACCGTACAAGAGACAGTCAGGTTCGCAGTAGGCACAACAGTGATCTTGTGCGTTATCTTTCCATTGACGAAGGGACTCTCATCCAGCTGAACGACATGAGAAAAACACATCTGTTAGGATGTAGCTCGTTTGACTTAAGTCGACATTTTCTTGGGTTTAACAAATCTGCTATGGTATGTGGTTCTGAAGAAATAATGAATTGTCCCAAAGCATTAGATATTAGAAGTGAGTGTATAATGCTGTTTCACACCACTAGGGGGGGTGTTGGATCTATGTGTCACTCAGCCTGGGGATGACAAAGAGAGCGAGTGCCTTTGGGATGTAGACACTGGGGTCTCGGAGGGAAACCCCCAGACACAAAGGCGAACTGCCAACACCCTTTTCACATCCTTTACATATACAAGAGGATGTGTGTACTTTGCAAATAGCCGTTTCTAAGCTTGTGTTTTGAGTCTTATATTATTCTCTCTGAATAGGCGTTAAGGGATGCCACCTCATGCACTGAGAGGGGAAAGAATCAACTTTGTCTGAAACGTGCGTTTGCTCCCAAAGGCACTGTCACTCAGTGAATGAGGTCAGCGCACCTTTGGAGTTGATTAATTAGGAGTTTTTTAGAGTTAGAGTTTATTTGCAGATATAAAACACAATGGTTAGACACAGATAGAATAGAGAATTGTTACCAGCCTACATACATAGACGTTTATATGCGTGTAACACAAACAAACCCATATGTAATGCAAAAAAAGGCTGCACGTCATTTCACGCTGTCTTATTGTGTGCTTCTGCTATCAACGCACATACCGGTGCTCTGCAAATAAACAAGAGCTTTTTTGTCTTCATGATAATCTGATGCACAATAAAATGAGTGAACCTCAGAGAAAATGTAGAAATTTACTCGAAAAAAAACACTTAGGGAGCTGTTTGGGCCAGTTAAGTTGAAAAGTATGACAGTTGGGGAAATGCTAACAGTGTCAAGCCGCTATACGCATAGCAGGGGAGCGTTCACTCACTGCAGTACAGTGTGAATGGTAGAGCAAAGGAAGGACCTGCCTCGCCACCAACACATTGACAATGAACCTCACATTATTTTCTGGCTTCGTGACAGAGTCTGATAAAAAAAGAAAGCTTAAATAGACTGCCTCTGCAGGGTCACACCTCCCTATTTCTGCTCAGTGTAACATGATGTTCTTCGGAGGGTCTGCTTTTTATAGAACCAGTTCATTTGAAGAGCTATGCGATTCTTCTTTGCTGCTCTAGGAACCATTGGCTGCTCCGTATAACTACTGGCTGTTCCATAATATACCTGCAGAAACGTGTTTTTTGTTTCAGAGGTTCCAAACGCAAACTTGGTCTTACATTTACATGCTGCAGATAGAAAAGGCAGCTATGTCTTGACTACTTTGTGGAAAAAACATCCAGATGTTGCCCTTGGTTACCTATCGATTTCATTGCTGTTGTCACAGCGGGACAAACTGTTGCTGAAATATGGGCAGAACATTCTCAGAACATGAATTTCTACGACGACCAGTATTGATTCATCAGCAGTAATGATGGTTTTAAACTTAAACAAGGACAGACACATTCTAAGCATTCTGCACATACTGTATTCTGAATGAAGTGCTTCTAGAAACCTTCGTTTCTTTCAGCCCTCTCTGTATTATCAGACGCCTGGGAGGAGCACCTCGAGAAGAGCCGACCCTGTGTGTTCGTTGATTGGTTTGTTAGTGTGTAGCGCTTTTTGCAATGCACAGTGCTTAGGGAAATTAAAGGATGCCTCTTTAGCCCTGCAAAGGGGACAGTCACCCCAGTACCAGGGAGATACATTCACTTACCAGGAAGCAGCTCAGTGATTTCTTTAACTGTAGCGGTCTAAGGCAGTTCATGAATTAAATATTTGGTTCACCGATTCTCTTAGTTATAATAACACTGTGCTATCACAGCACTTGGGTGTTAATAGGTGAAATTTTTAACGTGAACTCAGTTTCATTAACATCAATCATCTTTGCTCTTAAAGTATTTAAAACTGTTATTGACTTATTGAATTCTCGATACAGGCAATGCAATGCATTTTAACAGTTCTTGAAAGCATGAAAACAGGAATTATGAACATCGTACATGTTACTTTGACCCCAGGGTCCAATTATAGCAGGTTTAGATATGCACCCAATTAGGAAGGCTGCTTAATTGTTAAGATCTCAGTTTTTATAACACGAAATATGTCAACAACTATCTTCAACCGTTTATAGTGGTGATATTTATGAGGAATGCATAAAATTATTTTTTTTAAATACAGCACTGTAAGCCTTCACCAGATGCTTCTTTAAATGAATCACCAACATGAATGTCTGTGGCTAATAAATATATTTATCAATCTAAAGGGCAGAGTTAGCTAAACAACAATACAAAGTTAGCTTGGGAAAACATTATAATGGAGTAGACCAGCAGGGTCAGCAAGGGCTCCTTCTCACAGCTGAGGCAAAGAGCTTAAGGAGGCGATTTTGCATAAGGCAAATTTGAGCCATTTCTCTCATATTTTAGTTTTTTTTTTTTTTTTTCATGTTTAGGTCTAAGCAAGGAAAATTGCAAGTCTAGTATGTAACCCACTGCGGAATCTCCAGATCTCTCCCCAGCGTGAGCAGAAGGGGCGTCACTTCACAGAAAATTACAGGGTGTGAAGCCTATGCAATCTTTGCTCCTTCAGTGGCTCTGTGATAGTTGTTGACTCCAACAGCCCAACCAATTTAAAGTACTGTAAAAAGTGACCCAAACACCTGCCTCTGGAGCACAGCTGACCACTGATGACTAGGGCTGGGACAATATGCTTATCTCACGATACGATTCGATTCGTGATGTGGGGTTCATGATTCGATACAACCACAATGTAATAAATAAAAGTTAAATGAAAGCAAAGTCTGACTGTGCAGAATTATGCTTATTTCTGAGGCGCAAATCTCTCTAGCAATCGCATTGGCTTGCTAGAATGTAAACAACAATTTTAAAATGTCATTACAAAGTGAAAAATAGCTAATATCACGTTTTTCTGTCCCATGATACATATTGTCACATTTTTTGTATTGTGATATATTGAATTGTAGGCTATATCGTCCCATCACTACTGATGACCTATTGCGTTGTGTTTAAACTCACATCTTCGAGTCTCTACCAGTTTAAACAGGAGCATGAATGTTTTGGTTTTCTTTTTCCCAACTGGCTCCTATGTGATTATGTGCTGAACAATCACTCTTCATTGCAAGCATCTTTCCCACTAAGAGTGTAATAAGTCTGGATAAATGGGGAGAATTTGAGCATGCTTTGTGTGGTGGCGACAGAAGGAAGAAAGGTGGCTTTGAATTTAAACAAAATCTGCTCTTCTAATTACAAGGGAAAATATGCATGTGCAGTTGTATCAAACTGATAGATATGACCTTCAGAAATTGTTACAATTAGCATAAGGAGAATTTCATGAAGATGATTAGCAGGGATAATACTCTATGCGTGTGTGTGCATACCGAGGTGCCATTGATGCTCCAGG
Source organism: Beryx splendens (assembly GCA_900312565.1). Classification (NCBI taxonomy): domain Eukaryota; kingdom Metazoa; phylum Chordata; class Actinopteri; order Beryciformes; family Berycidae; genus Beryx; species Beryx splendens. The sequence goes on from OMOV01022007.1 coordinate 36,565, forward strand.
AAACAGCGGGCTTTGGGGAACCTTCAGCCTCACAGATCAGGACTTTGTGTCGGCCATCGTCACTACGCCGCTTGGACAACTGCGTGATGACTGGAGCACCTGAAAGAAGACGTAACCCTTCAGCTACATCAGATTGGGAAAAGGATTGCATTTGTCACACTACATCACATGGGTATGCAGCACAGAGACCACTGGTATTTCATTCATGGCCACATCAAAAATGACTGAGGAAAATCTCACTCAAGTCCTTACCTTTGATAACCAGCTCAAAAGATGCTTTTTGGCTGAGAAGGCCAATTGTCACCTCGCAGTCGTAGCGGCCAGAGTCAGAGTAGGTCAGCTTGTTGAACACGGGCTGCTTGTCCAGCTTAACATTATCCTAAATAATAAAATAAAAAAATCACGATTATAAATAATGTGCAGAAATATTCTTCTTTTAAGTAGTTATTGCACAATTTCAGCTGGGACTATCTATATAGGCTTTGATATAGTGATTGCTCCCCCACCTTTGTCCAGGACACCTTTGGGTCTCCAGAAGCATTAACCTGCAAAGCTAGAACCACAGCCTCCCCGGCACTCTTCAAGATCTTCCCAGAGGGGCTTAACTTGATGTCCAGGTCTGAAAGAGACGACAGAGCTGTGAAAAGATGGTTCAAGATGCCTGCGAAGGGTGAAGGCTTTCCTGCTGTTCAACCATACTAGACCCCTGTGACGGGCTCAAAGCATCCTTGCAGATGCAGCTCATTAAAGGCACCACAGCTGACACTTTCATCACAAAGCATGGGAAGACCAGCAGGCCGGCAAAAAGATGCTAGGCTTTCTTCTCTGTAACAAACACTATGCGCCTTCACAGCAGCAAATACGAATGCAGATGGAAAAATAACGCTCAGTGACGATGAAACGGTAGAGCATTCCGGAGTCAGTAGTGTTGAAAAGTGTTCACTACAAATTAGGATTTTTAAAAATGTTTATAATTTACTGGTGTGTAGCAAAAAAGCATAGCAATCTCTAATGGTAGTAATACACCGTGGCAGTGATTTGGTCGCTTACAGTTGACTGTGATGTTCTTAGAAGCTTCCATCTTGGCGTCATCGATGAGAGAGCATTTGTATTCACCGGTGGTGTCACGTGTCACATCTGTCAAGGTGTAAGCATCTGAATTCTCCACTTTCACCACCTCTCCCTTCAAAGACATAATGATACATTTAGACCATCACGCACTGGCAGGTGCTTAGGTGCTGATGCATCACCGGAGAGAAGGAACAGGTAGTCATTATAATAAGTTTGCAGATGCAGAGCTGTAATAAATACGGATTGGAGGAATGCTTTTGAGCCTTTGATGAGGAATACTGAGGAAAGTCTACCTTGAGGTGAAAGTTAAAGCTGGTAGGAGCCGGGTTCCCGTCTGCCACACACTTCAGAGTCACGTTGTCTCCCTCTATAAGATGTCCCTCAGAAATGACCTGGAGACTGATGTTCTCTGTAGGGTCTGTGTAGAGTCAGCAGCAAGAGAAATACAGAGGGAGAAAGTAAGAGAGAGAGCAAGAGGGTGTATGTGCATTAGGAGGCAGGGTGTGTGTATGTGAAAAGTTGGACTGTATGTGCCCAAGGCAGCTGACAATAGGAACTGCAGAGATGAGCACTGCTTGTACGCTACAGTGGTCCAGAGAGCTAAAACTTCATGCCTCAGTATTGGTTATGGCCATCTTCAAATGCAGCTGAGGAGATGGCTGAACTGCAGTCACATCCTAAGGCACTGGACCAAACACTCCTTTCAAACTTAAGTGTTGTTGCTCCATATGAGACTGTTCACATTTCTTATAAGAAAATGTTTAAACAGCCTTCTAGCACTGATAAGGCTCTGCTAAAAAGGTCATTTTGAGAAGATAGCACTAATCATTAATGCTATGTTCAGTATCACTGCCATAACAGGCTCATCCTCACATCAGTTGTCACCATTAAGATGCCCTGACTGTTGTCTGTCTTGGCTGGAGGCAAAAATTCATTAGGAAACAAACTAACTATGTAAATGTAGCCTGAAAATAAAACTGGCATCAATCTGCTTATTGATGAATCTCTATTGGCTAATGAGCAGACGGACAGTCTGCCAGTGTTAATGTTCACAGCATCTTTAAATTTAGTCTTTTGACAGAAGTAGTTCTGTCAGATTTTAATCATGCCATATTGAATAAATTCAGTCAATTATTTACTGACTGAAATGGCCTGTGATGCTAGTCAACTAAAATAATGACATATTCACTGAAAATATGTCTCATTATTCAGCTCAACTTTAGAGTAGAAATAGCACCACACTTTAGTGACAATGACATTTAAACATTTTCCTATTTGTTTGCTGTACTGTTTCTCAACTGTACACTCCATCTTATAAAATGTCATTTTTTGTGAGAATAATGTCAGAAACATTCATTTTAATCAGTGAAGTACAGTTAATAAAAAACATCATGTGACCATACCCTACTTTAGCTCCAAATAGCTGTCTATACTAGAATTAAATAAATAATTTTCAACTAGAGACCATCTTGCGATGGGATCACACCATCCGCGATGCCCGCGACTTAAAATGAATGTGGGCCAGGGGCGTAAAGTGTGGGGGGGGCACCAAATGGCCCCTTACCTGCTTTCTACCCCCCCACTTCGGGCCCCTTGCTCGGACCACACCCATCTTCGAACTCGGCCTTCGTGTGATCTGAACTACATGCGTGTAAAGTTTCATGACTGCATCTTGCATGGTTGTGACTATCGCTATCGCATTGACAAAATCTCTCCACAGACAGACAGACAGACAGACAGACACAGACAGACAGACAGACAGACAGACAGACAGACAGACAGACAGATAAACACCTGGCAAAGTACTCAAAACCACTTCTGTGGTAGTTCCCGCTACAACAGGTGTCTCCAGGACCACATTTTGCCATGATGACTCACACACAGACTCACAAACAATACCAGCCACACACTGTCGCGGCTGGTAAATATCATCATGGGACAGAATATTTACTCATCATAGTCTCCACTGATAAAAGCGCAAAAAGCCTTTACCAGCGACCATTGAATTTGTGACAAAATTAAGTCTGTAAGTCCGCTGAGGACAGCCAGTATGCTAACAGCAGTTACAAGAAGTTGGAAAGTTTGACCAGTTAATGCAGTTAGCACAGTTTGGTGACTGTGTGTGTACTTACAGGTGATAGTGAAGGTCACTGGAGAAGATGCTTGCTCTGCGCCCACAGTGTCCTGAGTGCCGCAGGTGAACTGGGCATCCGTGTCTTCCTTCCCAGCAGAGTACTCCAGTGTGGAGGAGGTGGTCGAGAGGCCGGTATTAGGGTCAACCTGCACCGAGGCATGGATCAAAATCCCTAGGAAGAAAACAATTAAAATTGACTGTTGCAGTATTACGGCAAAACATAAACCTAGAAACCCTAGTCTTGTATAAAAATTTCATATGTACGTCACTTCGGATAAAAGCCAAATGGGAAATTGTAATTGTAATTGTAGTAAACAATGATGTAACGACTAAAGGAAAAAGACCAAAACATAAGAGTCAGAGAGGAGAAAGATAAGTGAAATCTACACACAAATCTACCACCCCCCTCCGATGTTCAGTTGTAGTTCAGGACAAAGTAACGCAGCATGAGGAAGATATACACACCGT
>OMOV01022010.1:4960-15653 GCA_900312565.1 Beryx splendens
GCATCTCTCTCTACTAATCCTGCTCTGGAGTTATAAATGTAACAAATGTCACTTGGGCTGGCGAGAGCTCCGGCGTGCCATTCACACCACACACAGGCCACGAGTCCTCGGCCTGCCAACCAATGTCAGACAGATACTGTTGAATAAAAGGTTACACTGCGGATGTGACTGACAACTGAAGCAGCTCCATAAACAAGCTAAGTATCTGAGTGGCACATAGCTCGTGGTAACAGTTATCACAAGGTTCCTACTGATTTCTACAGATCACTCTGCTACTCTGCCGTTAGTAATTCATGGCATATTATTGACTTTTCCACTTCCAATACGTCTGAATATGGTTTTGCTTGGCAGCTGATGCACCAGGTCTCGATTTAGCTTCCTGAAACTAAAACAAAGGACAAATGTCACCAGGAAGTACGGACAGTACTTATCCCTTCAAAAACATCTATATCTGGAAGCACTTGGCATTTAACACCTGATAGCTTAAAAAAATAAACAATAAAGTAAGTTCCTTAATTTGGAATGACTTTTTGTTTTTACTTTGAATTTAGATTTTCTGACATTTTCTGGTTTCAGTGTGTTAAGGAAGGAGGCTTGTTCTCTGTCTCTGTTCAACATGATGAGGTCAGTTTGGCTCAATAACTAAAATATCTTTCTTATCTATATCTATATATATTTATATCTTTCTTTCCCCTCTATATTTTGTCTACCCCCTGTGATGTTTAATTTAACATCTTTTTATATCTTTTTTTATATATTTTATATTTATATACACCGTGGATGTGAGGGAAACGCAATTTCGACCATCTGTATGTCCTGTACAAACAGTTGATTGACAATAAAGCTGACTTTGACTTTTTGACTTTGACTTAAAAGCTAAAACATGACCCAAAATACAGTATAATATAATATATAATCATGCTCAAATGTTTTGTGCCCTCGTTTGTCTATTTCATCCATTTTAAGTACAATTACTTAGATTTTTTAAAGTCATCTACAAAGTCGTAGGTATTCACCATCCTTCCATCCGAGCTAAACTGCAGAACAATGTGGAAACATTTGAGGATGACTGCAGCAGTTTTTGTTAAACTAATAGCTTAGGACCCAAAATGGGTCATGGGCATGTCTGTGGTGGCTCCCAACACGACATGAGAACATTTTAATGAGCCTGGATCCCAGGCGGACTCTTGTGTTTTTTGGGGAGTCTGGGGCTGAAACATTTTAACAAGCCCTGCTGATCAGCAGCAAACCTACAGCCATCTGTTCATTTTTGGACAGGCCAAGCACACTGCTGGGCAGTACAGAACACACTCCTCAGTCCTTGCCAAGACATCCGATTTTGAGGACATCTATTAAGTGTGACCATTCAGGACAACCACATCCCATAAAGCTTTTAATATCTCTGAAAGGAGCCTGTCCTTACTCGATTTCAGCCAACAGGCTGCAGCCGATACAGACGGTCATCCCCATGGTTTATGTAAATGAGAAAAACCCTTACAGAAGATCAGCGGTTGCATAATTTTGACATCCACATGGTGAGATGTATTAGCAGTTGGGCACATCGTGTTGGTTTGCATAATTGCAAAATCCTGTCAGGCTTTCTCACTCCAGTCTAGAGCTTTGTTCAAATCAATCAGTTGAATTCCATAACCGTTACCATGGAGAACGATTGAGCTGACAGGCTCATGATGTGAACAGATTTGTCAAGATCGGGGGGAATCCCTCTCTTAAACCTTTAACAGGCTTGGACTAATCAGGTTAACCTCATCCAAGAGCGTCAGACAGGACACTGGTGCTCTCTTGTGGCTGCTTCGGGCTCTGAAGCAGACAGGGTTCCCACTCACTCAATCAAATTCAAGGAATGGTTTTTTAAACGACTTTCAAGGTCCTGTGAAATTCAAGGCATGTCTTGGGGCAAGACATGAATCAGACGTAATAGCATCATTTATTACACGTGATCTTATAGTCAATAAATCCTGGTGAAACCTTCATTTCAAACCTGCAGATCTCCTCCCAGGGTGTCCCTCAGGATGGGAAGTGTTGACAGCTGAGGCATACTAATGAAATAAATCAAGTCCTTTCAAGGTCATCCATTAATTTCCACAAAAAACTTTTAAAAGGACTCCTCTATTTTTCTCAAATCTTCAAACTTTCTAGGATTTAGGCTACAAGGCTTGTGGGAACCCTGCAAAGACCAATGGGGTGAATGTGCACTAATGTGCAGTGAACACATTAAAATTAGAGAACCAGGAAGTTTGTCTACTATTTTTATGTAATTCCTTCTACATACTGTATTAAAAAAAAACATTTAAAGACAGCATTGCAAGTAAAATCCTGTCCCAAGGTCTTGTGCAGGCAGCTGATCAAAGATGAAATGACAGCAACAGGTAGTATTTGAACCAACTTTATTTATAACAACGGGGGGAACGACTCTACTGAGGAGGCTGCTGCTGATCGGGCATGCTCCTGATGATGTCAGAATCGCCTGGAGGAGGAGAGAGGGACAGTCAGCTGGGTCAAAATCAATACATTCCCACAGACACAGAACACATACGGTCTGCACATGAGTACGGAGTTGCCATTATGAGGGTAAATGTCTCCAACGGAGCATTCGTGAGCTGGCCAGACAGTACTGTCAGCTCAACCGAGCACTCTGACTGGCTCTCATCTAGCGAACCCCTTGTCCTGAACTGGATCACTTTAGTGAGCAGATCCAACAGGCGCATAAATTCGCAGAGCGGGAACGACAGGGGCCGGGAGTAAAAAATATAAAAACAAACAGTTGAAACAAACCGCAGGCAAACCAGCGAGTCCCAAACTATTCTTCACACACCACAATTAAGGCCAATTCAGAGATTTTTTCTGTTATCTGTTGACTGGGTCTGACTGATGAGCTGAACCTGTGTGTGCCGGACAACACGGATCATCTAACAGACCAGCAGCACTGAATCAGCTGAGCAGAGCCAAAGGAACGGCTGACGGTGTGTGGTGTTGCAGAACAGCTTGGGAAGCAACGGTGCCTCAGGAAGGGAGACGCCCACTCACCAGGGTCAATGATCGCCAGTGTGCACACCCTGTAGTATTTGCCGCAGGCTGTGCCAAGCTCAATGTTGTTACCACTGTAGTGGTGGACGCCAGTCTTGGCCAGCATGGCATAGTACTCGATCTCAGACTTCCTGGACGGGGGAAAGAGGCAGGAGAGGTGTGTTAGACAACACGGCACAACAGGAACTCTGTGCCAATAAGGCTGACTGGTGAATCTGACGAGACAACGGGGGATCCAAATCAACAGGTGCCGACTGGTCCAGTGTTTCCCCTACAATTATACAGGCCAGGCCAACTGACTGGGACGCGAGCGAGCTGTGGCGATCTGTAATATCAATAAAAACTTTTATTTGGGTTTTGGAGGACCCTTTTACACACCCACTTGCCCACCCAATCGATAGCCGGCATTCACCTCTCCTGTTCCGGTCCAACCCACTCCCTTCCAAGTAACGATGGCGTAGCCAAAAGCTGAGACAGCGACTCACCACAGGGAAGAGGCAGAGTCCGTCCCGCAGTGTCGGCGCCCTTGTGCTGAGTAAAAGTCAGCGATCGCCGTAGGCACTCGACCTACAAAGCCGACATCCTCCAGTTCCGAGGGACAAACGGGATTACACGCCATCCGCATCGCCGCTAAAGCACCGGCCTCTCAGCTGCACCGGCCTCCCAACGCCGTGCTGGCTGAATAAAGTGACCTGACCTAGACTTGAGGTAACTCCGGTTTGGCCGGAGCTTTCATCAAAGCTGGTTTATTTTGGGAAGTGGAATTATTGTGGGGATTACTTGTGAAGATTTATTTTTGTATTCTAAAGGAGCTTGCGTCTATTTTATTTTTGGTCATTAGGAAATTCTGGAGTGTAATTAGTTTTTTGATGAGCTTGTTTGGACTCTTTTCTATAACTGTCTTGAACTAAAGAATATTCTAATACACATGGTGGACAATATCAGACTCCGTGTGTGATGATTTTGTTTAAAGAATATTCATTTTGTCTGGTTGCTGGTTTCAATGGTTGCACAGGTTTTCCTGGGTTCATGAGATGTTTTGATAATTTTATGGGTCCGTTGTGGGAGGTTTGGACTCTTGACAGGCTGCACGCAGAGCACTTGGGGGCCTGCATGAAGATTTCAATAAATGGGCCTTCCTGTGGCAAAATTTCCATATCATGATGCCATGGTGAAATTTTTCTCCAAGCCAAGGAAGATAAAGAGCAGCAATGAATCATGCACAGCGCACACTGTGTTCATGACGTGCTGATGTTTTGCAAAGGTCATACTGTAGGTCACAAAGCTTATTTTTATGCAATAAATGCAGCTTATTAAGTCGTCTTCTCCTTGTGATCACTCTGTTAAGTCTTGAATATACCGAGTGAACAAAAGTTTGAACGCAAATACAAATTGCAGACCGCCTGCTGTGCCATCCCACCGACGCCGACCGTACCAATATGCCATCCCGCGCTCCTCGTCTGTTTAGGGGTTTTTCGGTGCGTACCACCAGGCCTGGAAAAATTCTAGGGGAAACACTGTGGTCTACTTTGACACTGAACCTCAACAAATCAGACAGTAGCCTGTATTATGTGTATTGAAAGTCTAACTATGATAAGTACATAACACCAACTGCTGTAGGTTTGTTACTGCATTCCCTTACAGGCACTCAAAACGTCATCCTGACCTGAGCAGAGGCTAGGCATGCACCTCTTGAGCCAAGTGTGATGCAAAGTGAGTTTTGATCACTGACAAAAACATGTGGCAGGCCAGTGGTCAGCTGTGTCATATCAGGGAATATGAGCACACTCTTGTGCTTTTCATTAATCGGCCAATGTCTGGCCTGCAAGCAAGACTTGACTGCCGCACAAAATACAGCAAGCTAACCACTTGATACTCAAACCAAGCTTCATCATGCTGGGATCACGATGTAATCAGTGTCAACGGTTTGCTGCACTGAAAATCCTTAAATTCATTTTGCACTCTTTTGATAACAATGGGCAAAAGTGGGTACTTTACCCAAAATTATGCAGTTAGTCCCTACATTAGGCAGCCATTATCCAGTTTATTACTCCATATTAATTAAAATGCACATGCAGTCATTTTAAATAATGTAATCAGATGTAAACAACTGCATATCAACAGCTTCATACACAAATATACTAATAGAGCACAGATTTATATTGGTGGTAATTGATCCCGCCTGTCAACCACTCACAAAAAGGTCAACATCCAAGATCCAGGGTCTCCTGGCTGATTTTTAAAAACAAATCATAGGCAAACCCTGTGCACTACAAATGTCATTGCACCCAAACAATCTGTTGCCTATATTAACTTAAGGCTCAAACAGAATAACTTTACTGCAGCATGACTGGTGCAGAGGCAGCCCTGGAGCAGATACCTGAGGGCAGGGCAGTTGTTGGCCAGGATGACCAGCTTGGCTTTCCCCTGGCGGATCATCTTCTGGGACTGCTTGTAGCCCAGCACGTACTTGCCGCTCTTCATGACCAGCTGGAGTCGGGAGTTGATAGACTCCATGGACTTTTTCTAAACACCCAGAAATAATCAAGTCAGTGATTGAGTAACGTTACTGTCGGACTAGTTTGGCAAACACAAGCTAGCTAGCTAAGTAGAGTCTGTCCAGGCGATGTGCCGACTCGAATCGTATGGCAACATATTGAAAATAGCAAGTTTGTTTTTCGTTTGAATGAAAGGACACGAGGAGCACAGATGTGTCCTTACATAGGTAGGGAAGGTTAGTAAACTAACATCGCTGCCTTTTAACGTTACGTGCCGCTAGACCTCGCTAGCCAACGTTAGCTGCGATTCCGGCTAACGTTACTAGCGTTAGCTAATGTCAGAACACACAACTAGTCGGACAGACAAACATATTGAGGGACAACATCCACATGCGACTTATTAAGACACAAGGCAAATACGTGGCACAGCTCAACACAAGGGTGTGCATGTAAAGTGTGAGAAACATGTTTACTCAGAGAGCTAAACTGCTAGCAGGCCCGGACAGAAACATGTTCCCACGTGAAGTAGAAGCCTGGCCCTACAGCAGCGCGTGCACCCGGGCCGACACACGGCCACTCACCGTTTTCTTTGCGGCGACCATTTTTGCTGTTTAGTCCGATCCGGCCAACCTGGAAGCGAGAGGGTGGGGGGAGAAATGTGTCGTTAAGCCTTAGATAAGAATACAATGCAGAATTGGTCAAATCCTGGTAAGTTTTAATCAAAAAACTCAGAGCTCATCTTACAGTGAGTTAACGCCAATATGGCCTCGGAGAGAAAGGAAGTCCCGTGGTGCATTGCGCTTCTATCTGCGTTCTCGTGGCGCTGCGTGAACGAGAGCTGCGCAGGAGCACTGAGCTTTGCATTACACGTTTGTTGACAACGCGGTAAAAATAGTAGATGTGAGTCGTTGCAGATGGTTTGCAGATCTAATAATCCGACAATCTCGTCGCTAAAAATCCATGATATCGCGAGAGGAGGGGATTTCAGCGAATGAACTCCTCGCCGCGGATCCTGGATCAGTTTATCACTTCAAAATAAAAATAAAAACTCCCAGTAGCCTAATACATTAAACATTATACAGAAACAATAAATATGTAGATTAATTAGGCAAATAATAATCCATAGAGGTTAACTGATATGCTGTTTATTGTTTATTAATGTTTTACTTTATTGTCTTGGTTATTGTACTACTGTCTTCAATTATGTTTTGAATAAAAAAAAAAAACAACTAATATGCTGTCTACCCAAGAACTGGTTGATTTGTTTCATGTTCAAGGCATTTAGTTGACGCTCTTATCCAGTCAGATATGAGTGCTACACTAAAAAAAAAAAAGATTAAGCATAAATTCCCAGTTTAACAACATTGCAAGCAACTAATAATGAGTGCAAGATATAAAGCCACAACTCTCAAGCAATTGCTGTTTTATGTTTTTGCAAAGTGGTAGCCATAAGGACAAGTTTGTTCCTTGACTCATCTGTTATCTGATTATCTGCATGAGAATTTAGCCTGGTTTAACCTTTACTTATTCGGTGAAGGGTCCACTGACATGAAGGTGGAGGATTATGGCACTAATAAATAGAAAGAGAATTAATCTGTGACTGGAAAAGGTAAGTGAACCAAACATCATCACTGAGTGTATCTTTAATAACTGTGAATCATGGGCACTAAGGGATTTTGCTCAAAGGCACATCGACAGTAGGCTAGTCGTTGGGGGAGACGAGCGCGTTACCGGTTCACTTCCCCCGCCCATTTAGGTGGCTCCTGCACACTGACTGAATAATGCATCTCTCCTGCTGTGCCAGCCTCCTGGAAACAGCCTATCCCGCAGCACACGTCACCCTATAGGCCTACAATACATTTCACCTGCGTGTCAAACTGTCTAGGAACTTGTTGCCACCACTGGAGGTCCTGAACACACCTCTTTACGTGGGGGAAGTCCACGGATGCGCAATTACGCACGCGACTAGAGGAATTTGACGAGCTGTCTGCGTTGCTCCAGGGGTTTTGCTGTCCCGTAATTTGGAGTCCTCTCTGTTTACAGAGACGCTGTCTATGCGGGACGTCACCAGTGCAGCTGGCACCTCTCCTCACCTCCAACTCTGAAGCTGAGTCTCCAGTCCTCTATGTGCAGAAGGCAGGATGGGATGCTCCACCAGTTCCCAAACTGCAGCGGTAGACACGACTCGACCCAGCGCTAAGCCCGAGGAGAGCAACGGAGCCAGCACGACAGGTCAGTTCAGCCCAACATTAAAAAGTTTTGCTCATGTAGATGACATTCATTCGAAATGTATTTTAAATGGCCACAATCTAGATAGATATGGATATACTTGGAAATATTTGCAGATGTTGTCAGCAGTGCATCAGGCAGAAATGTGTTTCCAGTGTCCAGATATATTTTGAGTGAATGTCGTCTGCATGTAGGCTACAAATATATTTTCGGCCAGGTTTTTCATAGTTTGAAAATATCTCTAAATTCTCTAAAGTATATGTAGGAATGTTTTTTTAGTATGTGCAAGCAGGGCTGGCAGTGCAATGCTAATGGCCGTTATGTGCCATGAATATCTGTAAATGTCCCTACAGCATACATGATCATGATACTATCTAGGCTTATGTAATATGCCTATAAATAATGACTAAAATCGGGTGTTTTAATAAAATGAATCTGTCTTGTGGCAGTTTGTTTCTCAGGATACATTATGCTTGTAATACTGATGGAAATGGCATCATCATGGAAAAGTTCACTGCCATCCTCCATATAGTGTTGCATCATCCATTTAATTATAGGGAAGAGTATTCTGTTAAAGTCTAAATATAAATAACGGCTGGCATCTTTCTCTTTAAACAACACGATGGGTTTATAGGCTCTGGGATCCTCACTGTAACAAGCCGGAGATCCACAGTGACAGCATGGGAAAGTCTATTGCCATTGTTTAACACACTGGTTCGTGGCTCTGTCCTCCCCGAGAGAGAGAGACAGTGGCAAGAGGGGGGATTCGGTGACAGTCTATGGTTTCAAAAGGAAATGGAGAAGCCACTCTGGACACTACCTTTCTTGTCCTGGGTCAGAGATAGCCAGCTATGGTGCAAACTAGCACACCTTTCAAGGTAAACCCCCAACACTGGATCCATGTGGGTGTGTTTTGCAGCATCCCCCTTTAAATAGACAGCGCTTAAGGGATGACTAGGGACTTAATCTGTGAAGGAGGACACCTCTCTGGAGGAATTACCCAAGTTTCCCTCAGGGATCATCAACGTTTCATTTGATCAAATCTGCATGTTCTCAGACTAAGTATTTGAGAGTATTGAAGAATAACTGGACGATTGAATTCACTCTCTCTGAATCTGTCTCTCTTGCTGTCGTTCTCCCTCTGCAATCCTTTTTAGGGATATCAAGGCATGAAAAGACAACCATGGAGACACAGTATGCATCACATAGAGACACATAAATACACCGTCAGTTGGTGATGGCATTGCTTCAGACTGCTCTTTCATGTTCCTCTCCAGGTTTATCACCCCAATTGAGCAGGCTGTTTGACATGAAGTTGTTCCGCTTATCATGGTCTTCGAAGTCAGATGGAAATTTGGCCGGGACGTTTCCTTAACTTTGCATATGGCTCCTTTCCTCGGTCCGGCGCCGCTCGTCACTCTCAAGGAAGAGGAATGGCATTTATTAACCCGAGGTTTATTCATTTGTAACACTTGTCAGTTTAGCATTCAAAAAATGTCTCTCTGAAGTCAACTGTTCTCCGTTTCAGAAATGGAAGTCACCTTCTCTTCTGAAATTATTACAAATAGGAAACAGAACTCTTTATTTCATATTGTTGAAATTATCAGCTAGCTTTAGACCCAACACCTACGTAGGAACATTTTAAAGAATGCAATCATTTATGTTGGGAAACTTGAGTCATGAATATCAAGTAAACTTCTGCATTTTAGAATAGACCTTTCATTTATAGACATTACTTCTGTCTCTAGTGTAATGTCCAAAAGCAGATCTTCGGTCCCCTTCCCCAATTTTATTAAACTTTTCTCGGCTACGTTCTGTGTCAAATGTTCCCAACAGTAGCACCTCTCTTTCAAGCACCCGCATTTATTAGCTAAGGCTGAAGCAACGCACTCCCAGCACATGGGCTGAAGGCGAAGACTTATATATCCCATGCAAATATTTGTAATGCAAATCGTTCAGGAGCACGATCTGAGAGGAAGTGATCACGATATCCCGGAACACACACCTGCCTGTTCTTGAAGCTGTGAGCTGTGAGGTTGGATGCTGTTAATGTGTATTAGTGACAATCCACATAATCATTAACACTTGGTGTAGACGCAGATTATGTGTCAGCTGAGTGGAGATTCATAGTTGAGATATAAGCGCTTTAATTCACACCTTTTTACATGATTATGATAAGTAACAGCAGAGTAAACGTGCATTTTTCCCTACTTAAATCAACCAAACTGCAGTTGCTCTAGTATAATGCCGTTTGGGAGTTTTCTCTGCTGTTGCTCCTCTACATTTGGGTGAAATGTGGTAACATTGCACGGTCCACTGATCAGAGACTGGAGTTCAATCCCTGTGGTCAGAGGCCATTTTGCCTGCATCCGCCTCTTATCTTCACACTCGCTCTGCTCTGAAAGTGCGAAACATGACGGAGGCCAACACAAGATAAATGTATCAGCATTCTCTTAAAATGTGTGAAACATTAGTCGTGTTTTTGCTGTGATAACTGTCTTGTGTGAAGGTGGTAGATTCATCCTTACCGGCTGTTCCAAAGTCATGCAGTGTAAATGAAGCCTACAGCACTTCGAACGGGGCCTGAACAGTGTGCATTAGTCCCTAAAATATTGTTTTCATTGTTGCATGGCACCCATAATAGTTCCAGAAATACAGTTTGGTTGTAGATCACATGAATGATAGGAGTCACTGTGGCTCTGAGTTACACACGCTTTGCTGGCATCACATTGGCAGCGTGAATACAAGATGGACTAAAAAAGAAGAAGAGGGAAATCCAAGACCGCAGTGTTATTGCTCCAGGTTCTCACTCAGTGAAATAATGAACTTCTAGTGTTTGTTTTCTGATCCGTTCCTGGCTGGGTCTGAGCGTGTTTGTTTGTTTGTGTTGGCTCTCAGTCACCATACAATACCCCCCCCCC
>OMOV01022016.1:4530-24761 GCA_900312565.1 Beryx splendens
TCCGATCTAGATTCATCAGGAATAACTCCTGGAGAAAAACAACAACGTATCAGTGCACGCTCCAAGCCAACATCTACTACACTCAGACAAAGACTTACAGACAAGCCACCTCAGTCTAACTACTCTTACCACGAGAGATATGTAGCAAAAAGAACAAAACAAAACAAAACAAAACACATTCCAGTTTTTGCCTTGTCTGTAAATGTTGATCCCTGGCTCTTTTTTTTTTTTCAAAGTATGATTGTAGGATTAGCAGCTATGATTTCAAAAGTCACAATACACACTGTGGTCAACACTGCCAAGATTTTATCACCTGTACTTGTTTTTTAAGTCATGAACCAAACGTAAGCAAGCACAGCCGGTTGTCCAGTGGGATGTGCTCTCAACTTTCATTAGATGTTTTATGAACAAGCGACTCGCGCCGGCTGCTTCGCTATAAAGCACACAAAAAACATCGAGATACAGAAAACAAAGTTCATGATTTGGGTGTAGACAATAGGGTACAATTCATCACTTATGGTGCATCACTTACCATTACCAATACAAAAAAAACAGAAAAGGTTCAGTCATATTCCCTTTTCTGGGCTTTTGCTGGTGGCTAGTTTGTACTTTGCCCACCGCAACACTTACATGGCATCCATATACAGTGCTAAGCAGATACAGTCCTGCTAGGTTTTAGCCAACAGTAACTTGCTAAAACACAGCAAACAAAGTTGAGGATAAATTGCACTGAACAGGTTCTATCAAGTAAGGGCTATTGCCAGCAAAAGCCCTGATAGAATCGTAAACAATGTGCCCAATGCTGAAGAGAACAAAACACAGAACAGTAAAATCAACGGGAAACTCTTATGGAGATGGTGATCCATGGTTGTGCAATCTGAAAACAGGCTATTTTCAAATCCAACAATTTCCATTTTAACGGAGAGAGAGAGACAGACATACACACACATACGTGCACACACACACACACGACAGAAAGGACACTTGAGAAACAGGATAAGGCTGCAGAAGACAAAACTGTTGGTGGCATTTTCAGCAGGGCCTGGTATATAGGGCTGGCTGAACCAGGAAAAAGAACTGTAAAACACAACAACAAAAGAAACACCACCGTTAAACGTGAGATTCACTCAACCCTTTCAGAGTCATGTGTGGAGAGGGTCAATAAAAAGCATTTCACTGCAACATCAAGCAGAGGCTTAAGACTACTTTTACCTCCAGTATTTTAGTGCAAATTTGGGAAAATGGATGCACAGTGTAGAATAATATTATAAGAATTTGGCACATGAAGCAAATAAAAGCCAAAGGAGTGCTTATAATTAATAACCACCAAATTATGTGATGATAACCTTCCAGAGCATCTGCTGGAAATGACTAAATGTTGATAATGATACACAACTTCCAAATCCATTCTAGCATGCATAACTGATCAGTTAATCTACCTTGCATGCTTTGTGTTTGGTGCATGCCTACTGATTGAAACAAATGAAATTTGGAAAAATCTTTCAAATCCCTTTATTTCAGATGTGAGGGACATTGATTGCCCTGCACCCCCCATTTTGCTTAGTTGTGTGGCTAATCTTTTAATGAAAAGATGCCTTAAACAGAGAGAAAAAAGACAGTTAATATTTTACTGAAGTACAAGAGTGAGAAGGGGCTTGCGAGCCTGGTGCCATTAATTTTTCTAATCTCCTGATGGCAGCAGAGGACCACTTTCAGCCAGCAAGGAAGGGGCTCTCTGCAAATGACTTGTCCACTATGAAAACCACAACACAAATAACAGAGAGAGAAGTTTACAAAAAAGGCTAGATTGTAAGACATGGGCACAAATGTACATTTCCCTTTTACAAACCTAGAACTGCCAAGCAATGAGAAGCTTAGCTAACTTTGCTTGGTCAAAATAATTCACAATGGCTCAGATAGTGTTTGCAATTCTATCAAAATACACATACAAAATTTGTGTTGTATGTTCATAGATAGTCAAGCGAGTGAGACAAGAACAAAATAAGCACCCACCTTCAGCGAATGGGACAACAATCAAGGCTCTGTCCACAAAGACGGTGTTCGTCAGGTGCTGGGACACTCCCACCGACTCAGACTCATGGAACTTTACAAAACAGACACGTGAAGTCACAGGCAAGGGAGAGTCACTGGAAGAAAATACAAATATGTTGTGCAAAGAATACAAACAAGGATACCCGACATGCCTTCTTCAAACGGATTTCAAAGGATGAATGAGTTTAGGTCCCTGGGGACAATGCATCCTCTACTCAGTCTAATATGGTTTCATCTTGAAGTAAACCCCATCCTTAGCATTCTTACATAATCATTTCAGGGTCACAGGAATATTGTCAGGGCACTAAGACTTTGGGCCTTGACCTTTCTTCCTGTTGGCTGCTTGTAATGTGGGTGAACTTGGAATTGAGGCGTAGCTGCTATTCATGCTGTTGCATTAATACTGGATAAGAGCCTCAGCTATACACGGTACTTTAAATCTAAAATGTAAACAAACTCTGAATCTTTCTAGTGGTGTCCTCCCATCTACCTCCCGCCAAAATGCAGTCTCCCATTTCCTACCTGCAGAGTAGCCAGGTGTATTTCGACAGGGGGAAAACAAAGCAGAGAACACTTAATTATCCCCTGCTGTAACTAGCTAATGTAAACATTTAAGCATAATTAACTATTGCAGTTTAGCTCAGTAGTGCCCAAAGTGGGACCGGGAGACCCCCATGGGTTGTTGAGGGGGTCAGTGACATCATGAAATTGAATTCCACTACTTTTTCTACTTAATGAAAGTTCGCATGCATGCAGAGAGAGAATGTACTAGCTGCGGTGCTTCAACAATAGCTTTAACTCTCCGCCCGTGTTATCTCTCAAGCATCTACAGTGGAGATCGATGTTCAATTGTGTACTAGATTAATCATCAATAACAACAATATTCTAATGAGAACATCTCATTATGAGTCTCTCGTGTGCAAGGAGTTCGAGCAGTTTCTGGTTTAGCTAGCTAGCTAGCTGCTACGTTAGCTTGTGCATTCGCCAAGGCGCGGGCAAACATTTGCGTGCAGCAAGGCCAAGTCGCCGCTACAGGCCTCAAGTCCTAGAGCCGCGTAAGCCGAAAGAGAAACATTTCACTCATTTGTTGTCCAAAATACTCACTCGGGTGGAAATAATTTGAGCTCCTCTATATTTCCGAGGAATCCAAACAGAGTTCTCATTTGTTCGGACGTGGTGCTCGGAGAGACATTTGTCACCTGAATTACGTTCGTGTTGGAATTCATTTTCGCGAGTCGTTAGCAAGCTAGCTTGCGTTGGGCTAGCGATGTAGCTTAATTTTAACACAGAAAGGTCAATCTAAGTAACGTATACAATACTTCAGTATTTGTAACGTCTCCAAACTAAAATTAAACATCAGGCCAATACAAAAACGGGCATCTTTCTTGTAAATACAAGGTGGCTAACATTAGCTACAGACGACTACCGTGAGCATGGAGCAACAATGCCGTTGTCGACAATGTCGTGAGAAGTAATGCTGCGTTCATGTACTCCTCGTAAACTCATACGAAAGTTTTGACGTCATAAATACGACTTGGATTAACGTGCCTTTGGTTAGGAGTAATAGCAAATGAATCATGTGCCAAACGCAGTTTTCTGGAAATTGTGTTAGGCCTACAGTATTTTAGAAATCAAGCAGCTCAGTCATACTTTGCGCCGCAAATGCAGAACGAAGAGGAGAAAATGCGCATCAGGAAAAGAGGAAAAATACATATACTAATTACTCGCACGGAGTGCCAAACAATAAGATATAATGAAATGCTTCTCTTTTGCCATAATTTGTAGACACGACTCCCATGGTCTCCGCCCGCTAAACGTCGCATATCTCCAAAATTCCCACTTTTCCAGTCATTGATGGACGGTTCATAAGCGGTCCTCTTAAAATTCCAATATTTCCGACAGCACTGAAAGGCAGCATGACAATCGGAATACGGCTGAACCAAAAGTGGGTGTGGCTAATGTTGTGTCACAACATATTTTGTAGTGGTTTCCCCAATGTACCATTTATTTTTTACTCCAACTAAATACATACTCAAACCAAGTAATAATCGTAAACTACACAACTGTCTAAATCTATATCACAAATTTTAAACAATCGTACGGTCCTCGTAGAATTGGGATGAACGAACTGAGTGGGGGGAGGGCAAGTCAGCGACACACAGAAGCGTATTGCCGTTGCTTGTAATTAGCATCGTAGCTAGCCAGCCTGTCAACACCCAGCGTCTTTATAGCTTTGCAGTGCAGTTGTTTCTTCTGGGGGTTACTTTGTGCTCGGTAACGGCAGCGACTATAAAAATGCATTGTAATACATTACTAGCAAAACGTTGCTTCGTAAGCTCGGGAATCCTGTAAACTGTAAACTAGGCTAACATTAAGTCAGCCGAAGCACGAGCAAGCTGTCAACATGAAGCTGCTGAGCGCTAACGTTAGGATTTGAAACAGGTGAGTGGCTAACTTACTACTCTTCTAGTAACGGGTTATTTTCTGGGCATGGCAGTAACGCTAACTTAATAGATTTGCAAGCATCGACGTGCATGGGTCGGCTGACGTTACTAATTTAGCCAAACTCCGTAATTGGGGTACTGGGTATGTTGTTTAAACTGTCAGCCGTGGCGCGAAATTACAACACTGCCTGGCTGCAGGGCTCCAGAAAATAAAGCCATTGTAGATAACGTTCAACATGTCAAGACACGAAGTTAGAGCCGTTGTTGTTGCATTTGATTCAAGTCAAACAAGTCCAAATCCACTCCCCTTCCCTCTAGGCTTGGACTGAAAATAACTGACATTAAAGGCTCTTTACATTTCAAGCTTTTAGTGTCTTCCCTCCTTTTACGGGATTTAGAGTGATTGGACTTGTGTATACAACTCAAGAATTTACTTAGTGTTTTCCACAGTGGAGGGTTTCAATATGAGAGCTAGTAAGTTTTCTATAGATGTGATTACTGTTCCCAATGTATTCTTAATCCACAAGAGCACCAAGTGTTACTTCTGTCTGTCCCACTCTTCTCTCTAGGCTTGGGCTGAAAATGACTTTTCTTTCTCTTACAGGAAAGGCCTGTCTCTGTTGATAAGACCAAATGACAGTGAACTAGAAGGACACATGATGGTGGGTTTATTCCCATCTCCCTTCCCATGACATCAACAGGATTACAAGGTGGTTGGGAGATATGGGCGTCCTGAGAGTGGTAGCTGGCACCATGGGTAGGATCAGCACATTCAGGTCCTATCAGTTTGTCCTGCTTCTGGCTGCAGCGCTTGCTGTTGTAGCTTTTTACTACTTTGGCTCAGAGAAGCAGAATTTCTCCAGCACCACCAAACGCATCAAGCACACGCAGGCCAGCCACAACGCCAACAGAAACGACGCAGACCTGTCTTTGGACACCAGACTGCCACACCCGGATGGATCTGAAGAGGAAGGAGGGGAGGAGCGAGACGTAGGAGAAGAGAGCGAGGACAGTAGGTTCAGGAGAGCGGACAGTGAAGCTGTGGGCGACCAGCACTACCACGCACTCATGATGTTCACCAAGGTGGACAAGAGCCGGAGCCTGCAGGAGAAGTTCAGGGTGGCCATGCTGTCCATGGTCAAGCATGGCCGCTTCCTGGAGGGAGAGGTGCTGGTTCTTCACTTTGTGAGCGACCAGGCCAGCCAAGAACTGGGAGAGAGGATGCTGCTGGAATTTCTCCTGGATGCAACATTTAAGTACGAGGTAGGTAGGGTTGGGTATCCTAAAACAATATCTATTGGCACTGTACCAATCTCGGGTATCTATCAATTAAAAAATATCAAAAATCTTCAAAATGTTAGATTCTTACGAGAACTACGATTTTCTTCTAGTTCATCTGTGCTTTGTTTTGAAGAAATCATTTGAGTGTGGTATTTTTTTTATTTAGAAAAACAATTTACTCTAGCATAATGAAATATGGAGTCATTACATAAGGACCAATATCGGAAAAAAATATAGTTTTAGAGGCAGTATTGGGATCTTTCCAGTGACACCCAGCCATACTGGTTTATTGATGTGGTTGTACGGATGTAGATTCATTGCACAGCGCTGTTTTAGGGTTCAGCAGTTAAAGACTCCAGGCTCTAACAGCAGGAACACAAGCCTCCTTTTGGAGAAACACACTGGCTGGCGATTGCACCAAAGTGTATGTATGCTAAGTGTTTTTAAACACACGGGGGCAGTGTTGGTCTGCCAAACCCTCACTGTTGGAGATATCCCTCCCCATCTGTGTTCTTTCTGCCAAAAGGAGGACTATGTCGCCTCTGTCTTGCTCTTTCTGTTTGATGGGATGCCCTGCCCCACCCCCCTCTTTTGTATGCCTCACAGAGCACAAGATAACAAACTTGTTTACAACTTGTTTATCCCCTCCCAAATCCTCCCTTGCCTTCCAGCCCTTTCCCCCCCAGGAATATCTCATCAACTTCATCATCTGGTACGGATGTCGCAGCTCTGCATTAGCTTAGGCTGATCCTGTGCCTGCTTTGGATTGACTAGAGGTTTGCTCAGCTTAGCATCTAGGCAGTTTTGAGCCAGAGGGTCAGATTACTCCCTGTTTATTTCACCCTCCCCACTTTCAAACCCTGCTCAAACTCTCTTTAGGAGTGCCACTGAACTGTGTAATGCAATATGAAGAGTACTGGACAAGCCGTGATGAACTGCTTAGATTTGTCTTGTCATGGAGCAATGCGGTGAGACCAGCTACACTGATATCTAAGGAGATGACCAGACAAAATGTCTTAAGTCCTCCAAAAGAGAGACCACAATGACATGCAGAGATTATCCCCCTAGGATTAACACCCCCTTCAGATATGTTAGGCAAACAAAACCATACAAAAATGTTCAACGTACAACTAGAAACTGAAGTTAATCAAGATGCAATGCAAATTTGTTAAAGAGGGCGACTACTGGTGACAATCAGGATTTGGAATATTACAAAATGATACAGCAGATACATGTATGAGGGCTCATAACTCTTCACAGCATCGTAAACAGTTTGGCTGTTTATTATATTAACATTATATCATAAATTCTGTTCGGTTATGTTTACAGTAATGGGAGTCAACCAGAGGCCAATCAGCAAAGGCATCATGTGCATAGAAGCAGAGTGCGCTGCTGTGTAGCTGGCTGAGTTTCATTGGCAGGAAACGTAACACTGCTCAGTAAACAAAGTGCAAATTGCTATAACACAGCGTACATAAATTTGCATGGAACACCCACATTAAAGCACCAAGAATAACCAAGATGTCACTTGCAAATTTAGGGCATATTATCAGAATATTTTTGCCCGCAATGACGCATTTTCCAATTGAATTTAATGAGATATTGGAAGTTTATCTGCACACCAGCCCAGCGCTCTGATGCCCTCGGTGGTTGGTAGCAGTTGCCCTCCATGCAGTAATCCAGGCGTGCAGACTGGCATCGGGGAAACTGTGCTCATAACTCACTACAACTTGCTGCCTTATCAAAGTTACATGCTGCACACACTGGAACAGCCTGTTCCCAGCCTGTATTTGCAGGCTGCATACCCAGTGATTTCCTGTGCGAGCCGATGTTATTGTCATCCTCATGGTGTCATTCCAGACCACTGGTTTCAAACATGGAGTTTTTGAGATGAAGCATGAAATAATGTGCTGCCACCACTGAAACGAGCACAACCACGTTCTCTCTCTGCTGACATGCACATAACAGACACACGTAAAGTCCTGCCAAAGTTACAAATGGGATGGGAACTCCCCGAGGGCTGACTTGGGCAGTGTATGAGCATGCTGACATCCTCGTCTGCTCATCCCTACCCTCATTCATTTTAATTATTCATCTCGGGGGAGCATGAGGACAAGATGGTGGTTATGCAAGAATCTCAGCCTCCATGACTTCCCAACAGTGGCAAATTCAAAGACCCTCTTGACATTCGGAACAAACAGCCCGAGTCACACTGCCCAAGGGCCGTGCTCATTACTGATGACCGTCATGCACACGCTTCCAGAGACACGACACACTTGAGTCTTTCTGCATTCAAGCTATGATCTCATGAAGTGTTTGACTGCCACATTGTCCCCATTGCTTCCCCAAATAGCAGCGCGTTATTTAGGCTATTGGCAGGAATTAAGCAATGTGCTCAGAAATTACTCCTAATTTTAAAACCTGAACACACTCGGGGAGTCTTACTGACAAAGAAATATGTTATGATGGTCCTCTTGTATGAAAGATAGTTAAGCAATAGTTTCCACCACTGACCAGGATGTGTTCCATATTACATTTGTCCTTCCATGGTTTGATGACGTAGAGAGGTGAATGTTCATGACCCAAGTCCCTCTCTCATCCCCTGTTCAGTAGAGATTGTGGCAGACAAGCCAGGCTGGAAAAGTCAAAAAGGAAACTTTGCTCAATATGGGCTTCCCTTCAAAAAGCAGATCAACAATGCGATAGCAGCTACCGAACACGTCCAGCTTCTCAAATCCACTGTGTGCAGCTCCGGTTTTAGTTCCTAGGTTAGCTTAGGCTATGTACCACGACCAGCTAATA
Source organism: Beryx splendens (assembly GCA_900312565.1). Classification (NCBI taxonomy): domain Eukaryota; kingdom Metazoa; phylum Chordata; class Actinopteri; order Beryciformes; family Berycidae; genus Beryx; species Beryx splendens. Next base: position 13,110 of record OMOV01022016.1, read on the forward strand.
ATATTACTAGCCCAGCTGTAGTCCTCTTGCTGAGAGAAGGTTTCTTTTCAGAGCAGATTCCAATTTTAATAGAAAACGCTGTTGGGCTATTTGCAGCTCAACAGTGTGTCCAAAAAATAGGTGACCTTTTTTACTTGCTAATAAGTCACTAGAGCGATATCTGGGGAAAAAAACTTTAATTGGATTATTTGCAGCATAGCTAGGCCTTTTCCACTGGTATCAAACTGAAGTTTTGCTCTTGTGACTTCCCTTACTTCCAGTGTGTAGCTAATCAAAACGTAGATTTTTTTGTTGGCATTTTATGCTTTATTGATAGTGAGACAGTGAGAGAGAGAGACAGGAAGGTGTGGGAGAGAGTGAGGGGAAGACATGCAGCAAATGACCGCGGGCCGGATTCGAACCCGGGTCGCTGCTGGAAGGACTGAGCCTTAAATAGTATGCGCTTTACTCGGTGAGCTACCGGGGCGCCCCGTGTAGCTAATCAAAAGACAGTGTGATCTCATGCCCACTAAAGCGGTAAAAGCAATAGCCTGTAAACAAAACAATGTTCTTTTCATCTAATTGCATCCATTCTCCTATACCGTTTGGAGCGTGCAGTCCTGCACTGTGCAGAGAACAGTCAACAGCCAGTACATGTCACCCTGAATGGTGTAATGGTGTCTTATGGCAATCTTTCAGGCCCAAGACATACTCTCCCATTGGCACTCGCTGATTAGCTTTCCTTGTGTCAGAACAGAGCAGCTAGTCTTATTTGCTGATGTTCCTTCCTTTTTCAGTGGCGACGGCTTCACCTCTCTTCAGTAAAATTATGAAACTGATCTCAGAGTAACGTGAATGTCCCAAGCACAGTAAGAGACAAAAACCCAGCCCTAGCCTAACTTCACATCGGTTCAGTTTTTCACATCGCAGCACAGCTGGATGGCCTGCTCTTAACCCTTGTCATCATCACCATATATCAAAGCTTTAGTCCATTTGCCTAAATTGAGGCAGACGTTGGATAGCTGTGAAGCAAATAGGCTTTTCTAAGACCTTGTTGCATTATTTATTGTGCCAGGGTTATTGAAAGTAGTAAACTTTTGGTTTTGCTGTGTTTACTCTGAATTATTCATGGGTCGCTCTTAAAAACAAACACAATCTATAAAATACACAAGGAAATAGAAAGAAATACACATGCTATAAAGGTGGAATCCAGATTTCCCTTGCTCAGCTTTATTTCCTGCCCATTGGTGATTTTAAGTCTAATTTAATCAAAGCCACAGTTTTATACAATGAAAGTCCGTAACTGAGCAATAAGCATACGTAATGCTTCTGATTTTAAGAAAGAAGAGAGAAGGGAAGAATCAACCATCAGTCTTTTTAGCATGTATCCTATTCCATGTTATTCTCCTGTCTTGGTACTACTGTTTTATCTGTTACACTTCACATATAATCCATGGTGCATGAACTGAGGCATATTCTGCCGTTGCACGTAAAGCAAGTCAGTCTGGTTTTGGCAAGAGCATCTGCTAAATGCATAATATGTAAATGTTTCCAATGCATCTTAAGTGAGTGAGTGTATTTGCAAACTGTATAGCCAACTGCATAAATAGCCAACTGCAGTGATTTGTGTGCCATTATAGCACAATACCAACAGCAGTCCAGGACACTGATTTCCTAAAATGGCCCAGGGGCTTACCTTAATCTTTTAGGGATCATTAAATGATGTCTGGCATCCCAGACACGTGGATCTGATTTAAAATATGACAGCCATATTGACCGGGTTTTATCTAAACCCTCTGTCTAGCTGTCGGGCTTAACCAGAGAAGGCCAGCGTCCAATCTGGAATATGTCCCGAACATATTTGTTGATTTTGCTGTAGGAATGAAAGCTTTAATGGGAATCGGTGCTTACTGTATTTTTTTCAATCCTCTTTCAGTAATCTGGAGAGATATCTACTGTACACGATCACAGCAGAAACTGCTGCCTCATGGGATTGAGGGAGCTGTGAATCTGTAGATGAGAAGATGGCATTCATTGGGATTTGTGTGGAGGATCAGGATGATTGTGTGGCAGACCCTCTGCATGCAGTAAATTCTTCAATTAATGAAGATTTGGGTTTTGTCATATGGCATGTAGGGCTGCAACTAACGATTATTTTCATTGTCGATTAATCTGTTGATTATTTTTTCGATTAATCGATTAGTTTGGTCTGTAAAATGGTGGAAAATGTCGATCAGTGTTTCCCAAAGCTCAAGACGACGTCCTCAAAAGTCTTGTTTTGTCCACAACCCAAAGAGATTCAGTTTACTGTCACAGAGAAGTAAAGAAACTAGAAAATATTCACATTTAAGAGGCTGGAATCTGAGAAATTTGACTTTTTTTTCTTAAAAAATTCCTCAAACCGATTAATCGATTATCAAAATAGTTGGCGATTAATTTAATAGTTGACAACTAATCGATTAATGGTTTCAGCTCTAATGGCTCTCTAATGAGTAATAGGACTAGAGACTCACTCTAGTCAGGCTTAGCATTTACTCAATATAACACGCTATCGTTCTGTAAGTCAGAATGAAATGAGAAATGACTTTATGCCTCTGCCGGCGACAGCCGTGGCCGAAGGCATTCTGTCTTCAGGTTGTCCGTCCGTCCCATTCTCGTGAACGCAGTATCTCAGGAACGCCTTGAGGGAATTTCTTCAAAGTTGGCACAAATGTCCACTTGGACTCAAGGATGAACTGATTACAATTTGGTGGTCAAAGGTTAAAGGGCAAGGTCACTGTGACCTCACAAAAAACGTTTTTGGCCATAATTCAAGTATTCATACGCTAATTTTATTTCACACAAATGTAAAAGGATAAAATGATGAAGTGATGACATTTTATATCCAAAAGTTCAAAGGTCAACTTCACTGTGACATCATAATGTTTTGCTTACCACTGTAGTGGAGAAAATGATCTTGGGTCATTCTACAAAAACAATGGAAGTGCTGTCACTTACTTCTGCAGACACCAAAATCCTGATAATCACATTAATTATAATGATTTGGACCCCAAGATACTTGTATGAGTCCACGCTCTTCACTTCCTCTCCCTGGATGACAGCCAGGACAGGGGGCCTCCTGTTCCTCTGGTAGTCCACCACAAGCTCATTGGTTTTGCTGATATTGAGCTTCGGGTGGTTGTCGTGGCAGCATGTGACGCAGTTCTCTATCGGTCCTCTGTACTCCTCTGTAAAAATAGTCTCTAAGTGAAGACAGCATGTTTCTCACTGGAAATTATTCACTGGAATCATACATGTGAATAATATAGTGATAACTTCCATTTCGCCATAAAATACACTTAATACCTTTTATTAAATTCCTTAGAATACATTTTCATGCAAGCCTCATTTAGTACACCTTTCAGTCCTGTATTTAATTTTATCTGTCAAAAATTCCACAAAGTTCAGACGACCTCCATACTAATAATTTAATTTTCAACGCTCGAAAATGAAAAACAAAATGGGATTGTATCTTGGCCTTGGATGTTCCACACACCAGAATATCATGTTTAGGAATCTCGCTGATGCACCTTTCCCTCTGATCACTAAGTGCAGCCTCTTGCAGTTTGGAAGTTGCAGTAGTCAACATTGTGATTGAAGTTGACTTGTTTCCGCTGTATTAATCTCCCATGCAGGTGGTGTTCCATGACGTGGTTGACCTCACACAGAAGCTCTTCCCTATCGTCGAAGCCATGCAGAAGCACTTCAGCGCTGGCTCTGGGGCTTACTACAGCGACGCCATCTTCTTCCTGTCTGTAGCCATGCACCACATCATGCCTCAAAGTAAGACTCGTGCACTTTCTCACACTTCCTCAGTCAGTCAATTGATCAACTATTGGTTGAGCTTACTTTTGGAATAGTTTTGTTTAGCCGGTTGAACCCAGGGCTGTTCAGAATATACACCCTGTCATTATAACTATATATATTTGAATCAAATTTGCACTTGTAAAACTGAACTGACACATTCATACCTGGGATGTGGAGGAGAAGTGTGCATTAGAAATGTACTGCTATGTTTAATTAGTGTAGGCAGGAGTGTAAAAGTGGCCTCTGAACGGTTTCCAAAGGTGACCGGTGAGTGGTTTTAACTTGGATGACTATTTTTAAGCATAAAGCTACGCGGGGCAACTTTGCACCAAATGGCAGCAAGGGGTAAGTGTCTGAAAAATTGAAATCATGCAACACAAGTAAACTGCGCACAGCACACACATATTCACCAACCTGGCCAGTCTGTGATGCTTTATGCTAAAGGAAACCAAAGGGACAAGAGAAGAAAAAGATCTCACGTTGGTAAGTCCAGCTTTCTCTGGACGGAGCGCTCGCTCACTGCTGTTCAGGAGACAGTTTGGATTTCGCTCTTACAGAGTAATTAAACCCCAAACCCAAATCGGTGATGTAGCCTGAGACCTAATGGTGAGAAGTAGGGTACTGAACTGGCCATCTGCTATTGGCTGATCTTGTACCCGGTAATGACCTTTTATATAGATGTCAGTTAGTGGGGATGGGATGTTCGTCTCTATTGCCCCACTTTGTGATCTAGGCTAATAAGAGAGGTATATTTTTACATGAAGATCTTAGTATAGCTTTAAACATAACACTGTTATCTGATTCCCGGGTTGACCCTATTTTAGACTGGCTCAGGCGCTCTCTTCTCTGGCCCAGCAGTGTTGGTGCACAGTTGGAAAAGGCAGCATAGCCAGGTATCTGTCAGACACGTGGCAGGCTGCAGATGCCCTGGGGAGCTGGGGAGGCAGGATGTGTTCTGTTCCATCGCTGCTGCCCACATCACTGCCCCCCGTGTTTGTACTGACTGATGGCAGCGGTCCCCACTGTTCATGTGGTGTTGTGGTCCAGCACTTTTCACACCCCGGTGGATGTGCAGCATGGGGCGGCACTCTGCAAATGGAGCAACAGGCTTTTGGGGGTTGAATCAATACTCACTGCAGGACACCTTTCTGTGGCTGCCACGCTGACAAAACCTTGAAACCAGACAGAAGTTTTCCAGACAGTGTGATGCACTCCCACCGGAAGAGGTTTTTGAAACTTTGGCTCAGAGTGTGATGTGGTGAACAGTTTAGATCATCACATGTTCTTGCTCTTAATATTCTGTTCATGTTGAGATTCAGAGATAGTTATTCAAAGATTTGAATAGAGGGTGCATTTCCTTGGCATGTGCCTGTTAAGCTCAAATATATTCCTTTTGTTTTCCACTTCCAAGCAATCAGTTTCACGATTTTATGCAGCATACTGCTAAAATAGAACTAATATGCATAAAACTGATTTCACATGCGTGGCAATTCAATAGCGTAAGCAGGAGCCTGAATTTCCCCATTCTATTAGTTTTCCACTAAAGGAAGTACTGTACGTCCGCACTTGCAGGCTTCGCACACCTCGAGGTCAAGTTCAGGCTTTCGTTAAAGATTAGAATGCCTAAGTATGCTGTTTCTGGTAGACGAGTAAGTGCGATATCACTTGATAAGCAGAAGAGGAAAATTGTGAAGAAAAAGCTGAATCTCTTTAGGCAAAAAAAAAAAAAAAGTTCTCATATTCTGCTCGAGGAGAAATGTTTGAGTGCATGGTTGTGTTGTCACTCAGCTGCCACTTCTGAAAAGTCATTTGTGGTTCAAAGATGGGAGTTCAGTTTGTTTCTGCTCAATTTGAAACCTTTCGTCAAAGTGACAGTGGGAGTTTGTCTAGCTTCGTGAAATGACAATCAAAAGGTTTTGCCCAGTGCGTTGAATTTATTTTTCTTTTGAGCATTCTTCACTTATCTGAATTGGAAGTGTGTGTCTTTTTGGTTTCTCACACAACCACATTGGTTTAGTGATTGACCTACCATGCCATACATCTGTTCTTTGTGTTTATCCATTTCTGTTCAAAGAACGCTTGCATCAACGGGGGGATATTTGTGCGGTAGTCTACACAGTAATGTGTGTGTGTGAGCATGTATACACACACACACACATTCCAGTGTAGACTACCACACACAATACCCCCTGTTGTGTGTGTGAGCATGGAGGGGTGGGAATCTCTAGGCACTTCACGATTCGATTCATTTCCGATTCAGAGGGCTACGATGCGATGATAAAATGATTATCGATGCATCTTGATGCATCAAAATTTTTGATTTCTATACATGATTTATTTTTTCTTACTGTGTGACAACTTGCTACTTTTAAAACATAGCGTTTGTAATGATCCAAATTTAAAATAAACAGATGAACCAGAGAGCAAACTCCTTACCTTTCGGCGAAATTCGCCGTTTTGAGATCAAAATAGGTCACCTATGAGATAGTTGTAGATCTGAGGAGAAATTTTTTTTGGTGGGGGTGGTGTCAGTCAGGTTGATCAGAATTGGTTAATTGAGGTGAAACAGACTGAGCACCGAGTTATTTTCCTCACCAGAGTTGGTTTAAGTTGTTTAAGTGCTGCAGTGTGTGTTGGTCAGCCGGTCTCATTGTTTGTTACTGCTGGTCGCTGCGCTAACGTTAGTCTCTGAGTGACGGCGTAGACGGTTCACAATATACTTCATGTTCGTCTCGCAAAAGTAATTACTGAGTCATTAAATCAAATAATGCTTGCAATCGCTGCCTTTTTTGAAGATGAACTACAAGATGCATGGATGTATTGACAAGATAACTCTAGCGTGTGCGCGCTAGAGTGCGTCCCGGTGCCGCACTGCCCTCGGAGTTGAGTTCCACCTTTATCGTTCCGTAATAACATCACGTTATTAACTAACATTTAGAAAATCGATTTTTGACATTTGTGAATCGATTCAGAATCGTCCACGTCCGCATCGCGATGCATCTAAGAATCTATTTTTCCCCCCCACCCCTATTAGCATGCATACAAGGTGTGTGTGTCTTTTCCTGAGTGCCAGAATTGGCTTCTTGCAACCCAGTTGAAAAGATGCAAGAAGAATATAGCCACATTTCAGATATTGTCTTTTGATTGTCATTCTGAGTTTGGTCAGGATAATTCAGTAGTTTGATGGTATGCCCACTGCTATGAGGGTCAGTGTTAGATTTGTTTTTCCATCAGCCGTACAAACTGGGATGTGTACTTCATAAATTAATATAAATATTAATTCTGTCATTCTGAGCCATAGTTTGGTGAAAACTATTGTGGCCCATAATGGTAGATGTCAGGTAGAAAAACATCTTTAAAATAGGGCTCAAGTGGCTCAATCTGCCCTTGACGGAGGGGAAATGAACTTGCACAATGGAAATATTTCTCCCTTGAAATTAATTTCCTAATGATTAGATCGTGGATAAAGTCCCTAAGAGACACATTGTGTGCGTTAGTGGATAACTGTTCCATATTTGTGCATCAGCCCCAGAGGGTTCAGCATGCTGCGGCTTGACTGTCCCTCGCAACCCCATCCTTCATTTTCCACCTAGCCTAGGAATGACATCGCAGATGTGTGAATTGCTTCGCTAAAGTGGGAACGATGACATGTGGAAATAAGGTAGTAGCTGCGCGGCTGCTTGTCGCGCAAGCCTAAAGTTACATTGCAGATAGCTCTCTAAAAACCTGATTTATTACAACACTCGTTAGGTTCTACCTTTATTTGCCCCTTGCCAGTGATGGAGACAGCGGGGCTCATAACGCCTCACGTCACTGTCTGGTGAAATTCCAAGGTGAGATGCAAAAAACATCCTAGTTGCCCTTGGTTAGAGGACAATTTAATACATTTTAGTATTTCCAATACACCAATACGCACACCATGTGCTGCTTTTTCATGTTTTTCAAGGGTAAGGATGAAAGATCTGTTGCTGGAGAACTAAACAAAACGCATTCAGCTGGTGTCTGCAGAGTCCACCCTCTCCCATACAGGTCTAATAGCTCTTCCCAGTGGGCTCATTGCTGTAGAATAGCAGGCCTGGGCTGAACATGACTGGGTTGGTGGACTGGACCAGGCTCAATGGCTTTACCTGGCGACAGCGTCCAAAATTAACACCTGCCAAGCACCTTACCTGCCAACCCTAACGATTTTTCTGGGAGACTCCTGATCATCATGCCCTTCTCCTGGTGTTCGCCTGTGGTCTCATTTCTCCGCATTTTCTCCCATAGTTTGAACAAATGAAAAAATCTGTGCATTACGATAGTCTATTTGTTAAAAAATAGTTGCACACAAAAATCTAGGTCTTATATTTATTTATACAGTTTAAAGTTACAGGGACAGTGCACATTAATAAACATTTCTGTAATATACTACAATCTGTCATTGGCTTGTACAAATATCTTTGAAGGAAATACTCAAGAACACAACTGCACTGGATAAAAACGAAGCTATTCATAAAATGAAATGATAGTACAAACCCTCAGTATTCTGATGTCTTTTTTTTTAATTCCCCTCACAAATACATTTGTGATCTGGAGGGTCTCGGTGATTATGATTATCATCTTGTGCCGTGATTTACACAAGGAGGTGGGGGAATTGGTCCATTCTTCATCCCTGATCACAGCTAAGAGTGAGGCGTGTTCACTGACCTACATACGGCCCGCTCTCTGCAGTGGCCGGTCCATAGAGTCCCTTCACTCAAAACGAACCGGAGAAAGCACTGTGTTGTCAATTTTATGCCCACTGCCACACCTACTTTGTGAATATTCAGCACCATGTGGGCTTTAACTGTCTCAAACCAAATGGCGTCTAGAATCACTCCCTTAACCACTATCGACTTGAACTTCACAGGATAAAGATCGTGTCTGTGCAGATTGCCTCTCAGTAGAGAACATTGGATTAGCCTTCCCTCCTCTGCCCACAAACACCATGTTGCTACACCAAACAGATTGGCCGAAATCTACTCTAGAGATTACACTTCATGCATGCCAAGAAAGAGTACTTCAAAGTTAATGCGATGCCATATTTTATGCATTTGGAGAAATAGATCTGATTTGAAAAGAATGGTTTTGCTTTGACCAGACAGTTCACATTGATTTCTTTTACAGTAATTAGCCCTGATTATCCAAGTGTAGCAATTAGCTGAAGCCGCTAATGCGTTCAAATTAGCTCCTCGCCATCTAATTTGACAAACCCTCCTCAGCGCTCAGGGCTTTTCTCACCCTCTAAATGCACCTAGCATGTAGGCTGGAAGTGCTCACTTAAAGATCGGTATCAGGGCTTGACGAGGCTGACCCACTTTCTTCCTGAAACAAATGTGGTAATGTTAGGTAACATTGTCTCTGCTGTTGCCGTTTTGGGGTTTAGACAAATGCAAGACCAACTGTGTGATCTGGTCAGTGCCTCAGGCAAGCTACAAGCCACCTAACGACATTATTCCTCCAATACATTTCCACCACCCACAAACCACTTGGCCTGTGGCCAATACAACATGAGAAATCAAAAGCCGAAATTGATTTAAATCCCTGTTATTGCTGCTCATCCCTTTTCATTCAATAGGAGTCTTGTCAAATGGCGAGGTCAAATTGCAAATTTTATGGCTGAGGAAGGAAGTTGAGGTAAAAGAACCAAACAGAAACACATGCTTGCCAGACAACAGCAAACGACTATTCTTATTTTAACAAATGGTGTAGGCTACTTGACAAACATTCTCCAGCTTTATCCCCAAACTTGTCTGGAACGGATTTGGTAACAGAGACGTTTGTTCTCCTCCAGACACAGGCTATAGTTAAAGTATTATTGAAACGAAGTAGAGCTGTGTGTGGTCCGTCTCCTGCACAGTAGAGTCCACTGTATGTTTACTGGGCTCCACCCTGTCACTGGGAAAAGCTCCTTCTGTTTCTTTGTCCTCCTGTCTTTGTCTTTGTCTCTCTCCCTCCTCCTTTCTGTCTCTTCGACACACATACACACTCCTATCTCTATATATATATAGGAGAAAGCTGTCCTAATTACTTTGCAGTCTGTAATGTTACCCTAAGGCACGCAAACACCAGTCAAACCCACCAAGGCCACAACATCACTGTATATTGACCATGGCTATATATTAGAGAATTTGTCCTGCATGTTTGATCAAGATCATTATTCTTTTTTATCCTTCTATTTATCATGAAGTGGCTTCACTTAGGACACACGCTCTCTGTCAGCAATGCCTTGCTTCTAGGGACGGGAGAATATATTGAAACTCAGTATATCACAATGCATTAATACGACACTACGTATCGTGGGGCAGAAAAATGGATCGCGATATTAGCTACATTTTATTCTACTCTAGTAATCACAAATGAGACGGCTTTCATTAGTTGGACTTTGTGACGACATTTTGATATTGTTGTTTACATTCTAGCAAGCCAGCGCCATTGCTAGATGATTTGTGGCTCAGAAATGAACAGAATCCTGCACATGACGTTCACATCGTATTGAATCGTGAACCCCTGTATCGTGTATCTACTCATATCGTGAGATAAGCATATTGTCCCATCCCTACTTGCTTCATATTTTTAGGTACATCCACATTTGCGAGCTGCCACTACTGACTGAGCAATTGGGCTTCAGTGCCTTGCTCAACAGCACTATGATGGTCGTTGTTGAGGGAGGGGAGATTGTTACTCGTTCACTTCGCCTGCCCCTATTTCCCCAGCCAGTCCAGGGATTCTGACTGGTGATCTTTCAGTCACAGATACAGGACATCCCGTTGTGCCAACAGCATTATGTGGTGTCACGATGGAAGCCACAGAATGGTTTGGATTGCATGTGATCTTTCACCTCCATGAGACTTTGTGTTGAGTCATAGATATAACATCAAACCCACCATACCGCAGTGTTGTAACAGCCAGATAGCCGCTTCCTGCTATACTACCGCTGTTAAAGCCGGTTAGTACAAACAAACAGCACTGACCACTCTGAGGAGACTCTTTTCCGAGCCCCTTTTCTGTTGGCATAGCACATGAGGGCATTGTGATTGGCTGCTTCCTTGTTTGGAGAGGACAGAAAACAGGCTGATGCTGTCTCGCTGAGTTTTCTTTTTCCGTCACTTGTTTAAACAGAAACCGGCGCCCTAAAATATCTCTCCAGACCAAGCTGCTGGTGCAGCCATGGTCTCCCCTCAGTCACCCCTTATTGTGTTGTGCTTCAGTGAGCTTAGCTTAGGCCAAGGTAGTGTTTTTCTTTTTTCCAAGTGCAGGCTGTTGGCCTGTGATGTCTCACCCCTTACAGGCTGGTCGTGCCTTGGACCTTTGCTTGGCTATTGTAGCCCCACCAGAATGAGATGTAGACACCATGAAAGTGTGTGACATCTGTCAGGTGAAGCCAAAAAACAGTTCAGTCATTCAGCATGAACTGTGAATTAACAGCATTTTTACTTAAAATCACATGTGGCCTGAACTACCGGGAAGGAGCTAGGAGCTTGATGTGAAAAATTTCACCCAAATTTTTCACCTTGTTAGCTAATTATGATTATAATGTTCGCCTATTTAACAATAAATGGCAAAAAGTTAGCAAAAGTTTTTATTTATGTTTAAAAAAAAAATCAAAATCCCATAACGTTTACTTTCTGGTGTATCTATAGCACAAGTAAAAAAATAAAATAAAAGTCTTTCTTCGTGGTGAACCATTAGGTGTACATAGTAATTCCATCCTATTGTTATTAACTATTATTATTATTATTATTATTATTATTATTATTATTATTATTATTATCCTATAATACCATCGCAAAAGAAATGTCACCCTAC
>OMOV01022026.1:3748-15293 GCA_900312565.1 Beryx splendens
CTATCTCTCGGGGTGGTTTGTTACACACACACACACCCACACACACTCACGCACGCACACACACACACTATCCATGCAGAGGCAGACGACTGTTAATGCATACTATGTGGAATGTCTTTTGGATTTACAGACGTGTTTGGTTTTTAAGGACTGTTACGCTATCCTGCAATTTCATTTCTTCACTCGTTTGTACTGAAGTAGATCGCTGTATGCTTTGTGACAGAAAAGCCTTGACACCTCGCTTATTTTAGCAGCCAAGGAGCAGATAACATTCAATCAAGCCCAGTGATACGGTTGATGTGGTCAGTGGTAATGCACAGTCAAAAGGCCTGACATACTTCTGTGGTCTTTGGGGACGCGCAGAGAACGGCAGGCTGCCCTTGTGCGTTCAGTCTCTACAGATGTTGCCTTGGAGAGCGGCTGACTGGCTGGCTGTGGTGACAGCTGGACAGCTGTTCCTATAGACGCAGCCAGAGAAGCATGCCACAGTGATGGGGGTGGGGGGTAGCACTGTATGTTTAGTTTGCCTGTACGAAGTTCCCAGGACGAGCAAAGCTGTCAGTTTTAGCAATGGTGCATGAGTCTGGATAAAGAAAGATGGCACTGAGCATAAAATACACAGAGAACACAGATGGGTAAATATCAGACACGGCTGACACGGTTTAAAGAAGCTCCGCTACAAAACAAAGTGTAATTGTCTATCCAAAAGTGAACTGTATAATGCAACACCAACTGGCTACACTGGCATAAGTCAAAGCATTTAATTTGATCCCAGAGTATTCAGTCTGTTTGAGCAACCATGACTTTTATCATCATAAACAAGTAAAAGTTTAATTTGAACTTCAGAGGGAATTTCAAATTAATTTTTTACCTCTCCATAAAAAGGGGGAAGGAAAAAATCTATTTTCAAAAGCAGACAGGATAATTGGCTGGGCATTAAAACGACGCTGGACTTTGGGCCAACATCAATGGCTGCTGGTGATGAAAGGCAGTTTAAATTGGGGTCATGTTCAGATATTATACCTTCATCCTGCAATTTAAAAACACAGTTACTTAACATAGGGAGAACTGGAGCAACTAATGTACCAACTGACGGAAACCTGAGATTAGCAAAACCGGAGGATGAAGTATTGAAATGTTAGAAAACACATAACTGAAATAACTGATGTCACTTGCTGAATAAACACAAATCTTGGCTTAAACAGCTTGGATTGGTGCCAGTCATTTCTGCCAAATTCTCATTTTTCCTAAGCAGACCAGGCAATTCATTATGCCACAAAAGGTCAGCAATTTGTTCAACTCAATAAAAATGTTAATAAAACTAAGAGCTCACAAGAAGGAGCACTCATCGCCTCCGGTCACTTATCAAAATGTGAATGTGAGTGTGTGTGGCTGTGTGGTCGCATCTATTTGAATATAACATTTCCACTCACACTATAGGTCAAAGGTTGTGCACTGCCAGCTATCTAGCAAGGAATATGGCTTTATCCAGTTGTAATCCTGGTCAAACTCCAGCAACTGCTCACCACAAAGCAGATCATGCCACAGTGAATATGCGACTGCGTGTAGTTTGGCCTTACATACCAACACATACTGTAGCTACACACACAAAAATAATACACATATACGCACATTAGCATGCATGCGTGCACACATACACATACACACACACACATGCATAATTCCACAATCTACGAGAGCCAAGAGTTCATAAACCCACACACCAAAATCTCCAATTCCAGATCCACTCCCACCATCAACCCACTCTGCTAAATAAATGAAAAGGCCCATTAGGCAGATTTCAAAGGATGGCAGTGGGCTTATAATTATACATGACATCTTTTAGAGGAAAAAAGTGATTACTCTGGATGCAAGTCTGGGAGGGGGTGGGGGTGGGATATTGCTAAGCAACCAGTCATTATCCTCCAGAGTGGAGCGAGGTGACCGGCCATCCGTCTAACTCCGGTGGCTTGCCTGGCTCCTGTGCAAACCCCCTCTCCCCTCCCTCCTTTCCTCCTCCACTCTCTCTCTGCCGTCTCCCCGTCCGAATACAAACAGAGATAAAGAACGCTGCAATCGCTCTTGACACACAAATAGGTTAACACAATAAAGCCGGCTTTGCCTGGCTCACTCGAGGGAGGAAAGCAATTCCAGCAGCAGGCAGGAGGTAATAAAACAGGGCTAGGAGTGTGTGTGTGCGTGTGTGCGTGTGTGTGTGTGTCCATACATGTCCTCATGTCAGTGTTCCTATGTTTCTGTATGTGAGTGGAGGCAGGCACACAGAGGCTCCTTGGCCTGAGGGCCTAATATCGTGTGGATTTTCAACCCTTTCTTGACACAAGTAATAACACAGGAGAAAATGACGGAAATTCCGGGCTACTCCTCTGCTCAGATTAAGGAAATAGTGCCTTTATATTAGCAATATGGTTGGCCTGCACTCGCCTTATACAAACATAAACTTTTCCCTATGGGTCATATGCCTGCTCTCTTGTAAATGGTCTCCAGCTTGGTTAAAATTCAACAAGTAAATTGAATGAGTTTTATCTGTGCAAGCCTCAGCTTCCTCTCCCTGTTGCTGCTGCCAGGCCTGGCAATAAACGATAAAAATCTCCAGAGTTTTATTAAATCGTGTTGCATTCACGCTGAACTCAGGAAAATGGTGAGGTAGCTTCTGCAATTACAATCCAGACCAGACAACATTGTTTTCTCCAGTCAGTGGAAATTTCATTACCTTACAGCAACCGCCTTAGAATTGGGTAATAGCCTCTTTTTGTCACAGCCACAAACTGTCTGTGGGTGGTGTGTCACCCCATAAGTGTTATCCATTTGCAACAATATGCATCTAGCCAGTCACAGCCAAGATGCTGGTCAGCACAATGTACACCATTTCAGTGATATGGCAGAATTGAGTGAAGAAAACAGCAGTCAATAGCTAATTCCTGAATTGACTGTAGTGTAATCAAACAAATTGAACCTTGATACATCCATACAGCTGACTTATCTTTCCTCAGGCTATTATAGACAGATGACGCAGGTCACACATGGCCCCGTCTCTCATGCAAGAATGTCAATAAAGAGAGAGAGAGGGCTAGCGCGTTTCTCATGGAAGGACTGAATTGGTAAGAAAAACCCAATTAAAGCTTCTGGAAAAGTTTCACACATTTAGGTCATACAGCGTAGCCATTTGTAAGTGTCAATCAATTCCCCTGCTTTTACTCGCTGTTCCTTCAACCAGGTAATCAAACAGCAGAGATGTAAAGTGGTGGCTATTGTCAACAGGGAATAAATTACCAAAGCATGAAGAGAAAACATCTTATCTGTCTGATGTATTTCCTGCTATTGCAGAAAGCTACAAAGCCCGAGGGAGAGCAGTCAACCAAAATGCAGGGAGATGGAGATTAGGATGATGTGCAGTTCCTTGTTCCATTAAAGTTTGATCTTCCTCAATAGCCGAGGAGAATCAGATATCTCCCATTCAAGATTAAAGTACACCAGCATAGAGGGAGAGATTAATCAGAGGCCTGCATGAGATAAAAACAGCCTTGCTTCTGGCATGGAAAACAGTGGCAATAAAGAGTTCAGCAGATAATGTGAAACATGGCAAAGCACAATAGCAAATCAAACAGCATGTACAAGCCTCCAAAACAAATCAAAGCACCGACTATGATACAGTGGCCGAAGATCTACGGCAGGCGCTGATCTGATAGTATCCAAGGCCTTCATTTTATTACTGGTTAAGGCTGAAGAGGTCACTGTGAGGTTTTTCCCATGTTGCTCACTGTCGCCAAGCTCTCATTCCCTCTCCTCCTCCTCTCCTTGAGATCAATGGCGCTGGGGTGATTTCACAGCAGCCTGCACTGTCACCCAGAACAAATCAATGTGACCATGAGGAAGGCAAGAGCGGCATTGTTTTTAAGGAGAGCAAATTCGCTGTTGGAGAGCTTGTCAGATTTGCTTTATTCTCTTTCTCCCCCCAAGAACACTTTGGAAGGAGCATGCCTTTCCTACTTTTCTGACTGGGTTATAGAGCCAACTACAAACTGCACCCACAGCACTCAGGCTAACCCACACCAGTATATTCATTAACCAGATATAAACTGCATAGCTCCTGTTGGCTACATTTCACATGCGCAAGTACATTTTCAAGCAAAAAAAAACAAAAACGGACTGGCTGCCCCAACCAGTTAAAAATAAAGACTATACATTAACCTCGGGCCCATTTAGACCTGACTTCCAATCAGCCTGACAGGGGATGAGAAGGGATGAGAGGGGAGGGGATGCAGGATCATCGCTGTCCTTCATGCACTTAATGACTGCAGATACCACTGATGAAGACCAACCACTATCTGCCATCACAGCGGATCAGATGGGGAGAGCAGAGCAGCGGTCAGGCAAACCTCACAGCAGCCCACATGCAGGTAATCATGGGTGCTGATTATTACACTGAAACATTACAATATGTTTCGAATACAACAGCATCCAGCTAAAATATAACTCACCAGTAGTGCGGCAGGGGAGCGTGTATGCAATCACTTAATCTAGTGTACTCCAAGTCCAACACAAAGATTGCTTGAATTGAATGTTCAACCTCATGTTTATGAAGAAAACATGCCTGCACTGAAAGGCAATTGCTGACAATTATTGACACATCCGCCAATTTCATGTTAAAACTTGGTCAGCTAAGATTTCTGCATTCATTTCGGATTATTTTTCATGCTGGATGAATTGTTTATACAACACAGAACTGTAAATCACATTTTGGCACAATGCATACGCACTTGCCTTTCATAAAGCTCGATCTTAAAGCGGTATGATTTCATTCATTTGCAGGAGGGCAACAATGTGGGGGAAGCAATTTTACAGATACAGTACATCATTTAAAGCTGACAAAATGTTATGCCCCGAGTACCAGCCCTCGCCAGGAACGGCCCTCAACCAATTCAGTTAGTTCAGTGTTTGAGCGCTTGACCCTGGCATTGTGGGAACATCGACAGACCAGAGAGAAAAGGAGAGCTGGTGGCCCGACTCTGTCGGTACAGCCGAACACTAAAACTGAGGGTCAATCATCCAGTTCTAAAAAAGACTATAGAGTTTGATGTACTGCATTAGCTAACTTCTATACAACAAGAGTAATATATCAAATAGTCCTGTCTAGTGCCATTAGCTCAGCAGAAAAGACCTAGAGTATGCAAACATTAAAGCCAAATAAGCAAACGCAGAAACAATGCTGGCAACCTGTGCTGCTCATGTCAAATCCCATCAACACCATCCTCTACACAGAAGCTCGCTTTCAGCTATTTTCATGTATATGGACTAGTTGAAGGATATGTTTTTTCCCCCACAAAGATTTGTGTATGATGTTTTTGTTTAATCTTGCTGTTTTCATGTTCTCTTTCCATGTCCTGGGTACTACTGCTGTGATGTGCAACACAAATCTCCCTGCAGGGACAATACAGTTTATCTTATCTTCAATAATGTAATATTGTACAGCACAAAAAACTGCTAAAAGGGCACATCTCTTGTTTGTATGCATATGAAAACTGTTATAACAAGGAATGTAGCATAGATGTATACAGCGACTTCCCCGGAAATGAAACACTTTGATCAAATATCTAATGAGCTGCTGTTGACGTGGCTTTGAGAGGAAACGCTCATGCGTTGTTCCTTAAAGCCCATGTGTCCGATGATATTTCCAAATCAGATGCTGTGCGCTTTTCTAGGATACATCAGTTTATCTAGGGACAGTTGTCTGTTCTCTGGGCTTCAACAGGAGAAATTCTTTTTTCATGACTATTTACATTTATATTACTGTATAAGTAGAATGTCTGGACAGTAAATCTGGTATTAAATTGTTATTCCATTTGTGGAAAGAAAAACAAATATGCTTTCAGAAATGGAGTCCGCACAAGACTGGTCATGATTCGCCTACAACCTTTTCAGGGGCGGGTAGGTTTTCAATAACATTCAAACACATAAACATGAACACATTTACCCCCCCCCCCACACACACACACACACACACCTCTGTATCTACTATTTTAGTAATCTTAAGTGCCAAAATGAGTTTTGCTGCCTCTGGGTAGGTGTTGAGACAATCAAACCATGCAGGGATTAAAAAAGATTAATACACAGTGCAGGAAATTAAACTTCAGCTACTATAACGATATTCATGAGCGAAGCTCACTTATTCACTTCAGGCAGGCACTTTAATAAGCAAAGAATACAGTGCGCTCACCCAAATGCTATCAATCAATCAAATTGATATACAATTTTAGAGTTGCATATTGATAAAATGTCAGGCTTGCTTAGTGTATTACTGTTGTTAATTCCTCCCTAAAACTGCATATGTTCTCAAATACTAGCCTACTATACGCTCAGTAGCATACAGAAGGATGTGGGCTTGACATTTAGCGTAGATCAGGATTTATCTCACTACTTTAAGTCTCTAATTTTAAGGCTATAATATATAATTTCATCAAGAAGTATAGTTAGAATAAACTGCCAGTGTGATCAGCATTTAGGCATCTGCAATGCATATCTTCAACACAAAGGTCCAATGTTACAGAAAAAAGAGCTACAGTATGCCACAAAATAAATAGGCACAACAAGAAGTACAAACTCCGAAAGGTAATTCAGTGACCTACATATTAAGGCTTTTCTGCCATCCCATTCTCCCCTGCCTTGTCCAACCATCATGTTGAGTTAAGGCAAGCATTATGCTGGGAAGACTATTTGTTTAGGTGAGGAGCAGCCGCAGAGCTAATATGAGCACAATTTGCTCAGCAGGTCATAGGCGCAGAGTGGAGGAAGTAAATGAGGCAGTTCTGCCCCCTCGGGTGCAGCCCCTGCCTCATACATCACTGGATGTTTTATTCAATACAGCCAGGAAGGCTGTACGGCAGGTGCCCCGACTGTGGGGGCGCCCAGCCTGCTGTAGGGGCCCATATTACATCCAGCGAGATGGCTGTCTGAGAGTGACTGAGACAAGTGAGGAAGGTACAGTCTGAGAATCCTTGTGGTCTAATGATAAAACAAACAGTGTGCAGTTTTCCCCCTCCAATGCACTGTCAGCATAATGTGCAGGCTCATTTATGTGCAGTGTGAGCTATGACTCTAAATATTACAAAGCAACCTCAGCAACCCTTGCAGCTCGAAGTTCAGGCGTCGAAGCACATTCTCCTTTAACAATTATAACGTTTCATATTCAAACAACTTCCAGGTAACATCCCAGATAATCTGACTCCTGCAGACAAGGACTAGATTGCAGACGAACAATTATGTTGTAAAATCCACAGAGACAGAGCACAGCAGAACATCTCGTGTGAAAACTTTTACAGTGTTACGCACACATCTCCATGAATTTTACGAGCTCCTTGATAAAACCCTCTCTCAACATGCGCGCCTACTAAAAAAAAAAAACAGACAGTGTAGCTGCCATTAACACGCCAGGGTGAAAATCACTAATTGCAGCAGGAACTGTTCAGCTCCCGCACGTTGTGACGCACGGGGGCGTACAGATGAGAATTTCGCACCTTTTGCTCTGAGCCGCAACTCCTCTAGTGCCACATATTCTTGCCTGTGGTGCCTGCGGTGCAATACCCTCGACAATAGACTTAATTGCTACCCATAGTTGAAAAGACCAATATTACACATCAAAGCAGTTCCTAAAGCCATTCGGGAGCAGCTCTCTGACACGTCGATTTTACAACACTTCCTTTATTGTGGGTCACGCATGCAAACAAAGGGTTTAAATCTCAGAGAGCGTTATGTCAGCAGCATCCTGTCTACGAGAGCATTTCCAAACATTCAGTATGTTCTGTCTCGTTCTCGCTCGTCTATTTTCCATCCCAAAAGGATGCAGCGAGGCAGTAACAGTATAACTGGATGGCTGCGGAGAGTGACCTTAACCATTCTGAATTAACAAGACTTATTAAAAAAAAGTCTATATTTACCATAAATTGCTTCGTAGTGCAGACTAGAACTCCATGCAGATTGTAGCAATCAGTGAGCAATCTGCCTCATACTTCTGTGGTCCAAATTAAAAAGGTTTCATTCTGCTCTCCAAAATCGAGCAACGGCTTTATCGATGTCAAATGCTGATTAAGTTTGTCCTCCTCTTTCGATGGTATGCAAATATACCGTGAACCCAGCGAATTAGATTCCACACTATAGCCTCTAGCATGCAAAGTTAATAAGCTTTGCTCTTTTCTCGATTCGGTTGCCAATTTTCGTTGAGGGCAAAAGCGCAGGTCGGCAATTTTAGGAGCGTCCTCGGATGAATTGCGCACCAAGCGCGCTTCGGTTTTTCACCGTTTAGCCTCCGGAACAAAGTGTAAGGTCCTGGTTGCTCTTCTTTTCTCTTGCAATATATATCCAAAATAGTGCTTTTGTAAAATTGTAATTGTCAATCGAAAGACTGGATGGCTGAATTGCTACGCAGTATTCCAAAATCCTCCGCTGTTACGCATGGGTTTAAAGTGTTCCGCCTGTTCAGTATAGACGACCTTATTGTGTGGAATTTATCATGCAATTGTTAGTATATTATCTAGGCAATATTGTGTCGAGGTACCCTGGAAAAAAAATCAAGGTTGGGCCAAAGCAGCGGCCAGAAATATCCTAAATTGATAGGCGATGCGATGTAAAATCCCAGTGATTATGCTCCGTCCGTCCGTCACTTTCTCCGGTGGTATCGGCAGTCTCTTCGAGACGTCTTGCCTCCCGATCCAGACTCAGGTTTCCAATTGAGGCTGTAGAGTAACCTCGCGAAACAATGCTCCGAGATCCTCTTTTTTAGTGTATTAGCCAAAGAAGAAACGGGTGAAGTCTGAATAAAGAGCTAGCTGCTGCAGGCAGCTCCGGGATGCGGTCCTGCCCTTGTGCCGAGCTGCCGAGACTGACAATAACCCGGAACGCTGCAGACTGTCAGGCAGCTCAGACCGCCCACCGACCAATCACTGTACTGAGGGAATAGAAACATTCCCACGGGTTGGCCAATCATCGGTAATTGAGGACTGTTACCATAGAGATGCTCGGCGTCCAAGCGTCTGAAACCACGTTGTTTATTCACGGAAAAGACGTCTGATATAAATTGCCGTGGCATAATGCAGATTGAGATCTTTAATCACTCTTTTATCTTTTACAGTGTTTCAGTCTCTCATGGTTTTGTTTTTTAAATCGTTTGCATTCAGGGTGGACTAGTGGTTAAAGAGGCCGTCTCTCAACTGGACAACTCGAGTTCAAACCTGCTGGCTGCCCTGCTGAAGTGTCCTTGAGCAAGACACTGAAGTTAAAAAAATAAATTATGATGATAATTCTTCTTATGCATCCATGATAAGGATTACAATTAAATTTGATTAGGATGCAGAATAGATCTAGTCTACTGTTTATGAATGTATGGGTGATTTCAAGATGTGCTGTAACTTGTTAACCTAATTGGTTTGACAATCCTATTGGCCAATATTTCAATAGAGATTATAAATTCTTGTCATAATCAATCCTTCACATCAGTTCAGTTTGTCTGCTGTATGATTATAAGGACCACATCGTCTGGGTTCATGCCTATACTTTGAAGTGTTTCACTGCCTGTGCTCTTTATTAATGATGGGTGCTATGGTCCTGAATTGAAATAAAACGTGATAATTCCTTGCATCCACCATTTGAAACTGCATGAATAAAATTAAACTCACCTATTTCACTCACACACACATATAGGAACACTGATTTAACCTAAATATATTTCAGTAAGAATGGGACAATACTGAAAAGTTAGACATATCTGTCTACCTAAGTTTGCAGAATTCTATCATTGACACCTACAGCTTATGAGTCACAGGAAATCTTTTCGCAAAACACCTATTTTTGCAAAATGTCATTACAACAGTGGGGAAGTGGAGGGTTTACGGTGACAAGAGGACCTTGGCCTTCTTCGTCGTCGTCTTGCCAACTCTGTCCAGTGCACACAGACCCGGGAACACACAAAGGCAGTACAAGCAATCACACATCATGGACTCTCATAATAAGCTGACGCTGGGAAGTGGGTGATGCAGCACTCAGCTTATGCCAGTGCTGATAAGAGCCTGAAAGTATTACCTCGGTCTGGCAGCCCGCTCCAAGAAATCCATCCTGAGCCAGGTCATCAATTCTGCCCTATCTGATTGCTCACCAATCCCTGGCAGCTCCATGTCGCTGTCCTGGCTTCTGCCTTTGAAATTCTCTCTATGACTTGCACTTTCATGCTAGTCTTTCACAGAAACACCTCTGGGGAAAATAGGAACATACAGTATGTGGTCTTTCATGTGGTCAGAAACCTACACGGGGGGAAAAACAGTGAACAAGTGCTTCCTAAGAATTCTAATACTCAAGAACAATGGAGTCCCGGACTTACTCACACCGTTAGACGCACTTGCTTCAGCTTCCAGGTCTCTCCCTTATCAGTGCAGTGGCCCTATAGATATAGAGCACACAGTATAGCCTGTGGAGTTCAATCATATCACCTACACTGTGTGGCTGAATAGTCAATCAAACAGATGAACTATTAATTGAAAAATACTCAACCAGTGCTCTGCTGTGCTCCAGCGAGGCAGGCAGGCAGGCAAATAAGCCATTTGATTAGCTGATAAGCAGATGACTCAACAAACATTCAAGGCATGTTTACTGTGGTTTGATTAGAGTACGCCCAATACGCAGAAGATTGGACACAAATACGTTGTGAAAACACTCAGCTGTTCCAATCCCCAAGGCAGCATGAGGGCACATAAAAACAATGAATTATTTATGCAGGAGACTAGCGAAATATCACAGTGGATAATTTTCTGTGGGCTATATTAAATGTAGTTTTCAAAATAATATGTCTGAGTCTGTGCACTTCCCAGAAATCATCCCCAGTGACAGTGCATCTGTATCTAGAGTCTGGAAATTGGATAGAAAATCACATTAGATATTTCCCTGCCAAGAAACCTATGAGCACTGCACTAAAACACCATATGGAGAGCAAAGCAAAGCAAGGGTTATTCACATGCTAAACATGCCTATACATCTTTCTTGGTAAATATTATGAAAGGATATTTGCTCGGTGTCTGTCTTAGGTACAACCTCTAGTTCCCAATGAAAGACAGCAACGTGGCTGTGAGATGTGGCATGCTGCATCTGACGGAAGGTTCAATTGCTGCTAATACCAATACATCCAGGTTCAGCCTAAGTTTCTGTTTTAATGGGGCGTCTCATACATAAAGCTCTTGCATGTCTCATCCCAAGCTATCATTGGTGTCTGTCTCAGAGCTCAAAGCCTTGCGCTGTTACAATTTGTTCCTAAGGCAAAGTGAACTCAGTTTAATTGAGCGAAGTTCAAGTCTCCACAAACAGCAAAGTAACAGAAAAAAATCAATGGCAGCAGAGGCATGGAAAAAAGAGATAGCATTGATTTATCTGCCATTGATTCGCCAGGATCGCTGCATCGTGCCCTCTGGGTGAAACGCACGCTGTCTGCCAACTGATGGGGATGAATCTGAAAAGGTGTCAAGTGGTTAGAGGACACAGAGGTGGAGGA
>OMOV01022057.1:0-10192 GCA_900312565.1 Beryx splendens
GGGCGGCGGAGGGTGGGGGTGGGGGGGGGGGGGGGGGGGGTGGTGGGGTACTGTTCATTACCATTACCCAGGATGCATCCACTTCAACTTTGAAATGAACTCTTCGTGACTGAAAGTCAAAGGAGTGGTTGAGAGTATGACAGGATGGAAAGGGAATAAAAAAGTGACAGATAGAGACAGAGAGAGCGCCAAAAAAATTGGCAGAGTAGTGACAGATTGCACCTCCCCAGGGAACTCCAAAAACCGGCCTTCTCTTCCCTCTCCCTCTCCCTCCCCCTCTCTCCTTTGGTCTTTCTCTCGTCGGTCTCTCTTTATCCCTTACTTTCTGCAACAGCTCAATGTTGCCAAAAACAAACAGCACATTCTAGCAAAAGCCTGGAAGCTTCTAGGCTGACATCTTTATCCAGTAATTCAGGATTGCCGGTGCAAGACAAGTCCATGAAAGGGAAAATCCTCCCCGAGACAGAATTCATGTTATTCCTACTGTATACACTCATGCACGTCAATCAATGCGGCATGAGCAATTATTTCCCAAAGCTAAATACCAGAGACTCTAATCTGTGCTGTCATCGAGACGCAGAGCCTGGAGATGCTCCGCTGACAATTAACTGGGGGCCGATGTGGACGCTTTTACAACCAAATGAGCTCCGTTTCACAGCAGTGCTTAAAGTTATGACCTATGAGACTAGAGTTCCCACACAACGCAAACACTGATATGGAAACTGTTCATACGGTGAACCATGATGATGAATATGCCAGTGCTCTTTCCATCTCCGACACTAAGTGATGTTGCCAGGTTACCGTCTTGGGACGTTGCTAGCTAGGAGGCTGAGGGACCGTTTCATGGTCACATGGTATTGATAACTAATAGAGGATCAAGTGAGCTGCTCAGTCACCTGGCAACTCGCTGTCGAGATGCTCTTCAAGTTACACATCTAGCAAAACAATGCACATATGCAGTCACCGAATGGCTCAGTAAGCAGCAGGGTGGTGTTTTGAGTAGACCTTCTAGACAAGATATGTAGAAAAGATAAGTTTTATATGTCTGATTTTTATATAATTTCATTTGTTTTCTATGGGTATGAACTGCGGCTCTCGGCCAGCCAAAGACATGTTTTCTTTGCATCTTTTAAAAGAGGGCCGCACTGGAAAGAGGTTTTGGGAACTTTGTGTGTTATCCTAATGCATGACTGAGGGCTGTGCATTATTTCTGATTATCAAACGAACAAACAAACCACTTTGAGTAAGACACTGAATCCCTATCAGCTCCAGGGACGCTGCTCTGTAGCTGATCCCGTGCTCTGACCTCCATCTGCACCGGAGTAGGCAAAAGAAGGCAAACTTTCCCAACAGGGATCAATAAAGCACGTTGTTATTAACTGTTTCAATGGAATTAGAAGTGTCAGGTGGCACGTCAGCCCCCTTGATGCATCTGCTTTGAACTTGGCTCATTTTTGGAACAGAGGACCAAAAAGAGTGAAGTTTCTGGAGCAACAGTGACAACTGATTTATTTGGAGGCAAAAGGACATAATCCCGGTTTTTAATCAGGGTGTTCTCGTCAAGGAGCGGAATACTGGATTCCAATAAGTGCACGAAGAAAAGGTAATAAACAAAACCCCCAAAATACCCTCTAATATATGTCTATAAATAAAGTTCAGTCAGGAACACTGTCACCATCAAGTCAAAACAATTATTGTGCAAATGTCATGATCTGTCTCTGTCTGTCCCGGTCTGCCCTCGTGTCTTCAGCACCACTCCCCTGTTCTGTCAGCCGTCAGTTGTCCCTTGGACTTTTCCCTCCCTTTGCTCACTCACACACCTGTCTGACTGCCATCAGCCTTGTTTACCTGTCCCCCAATTACATGTCTGCTCTCAGCCTATCAGCTCCTGGACTCTCCCCCGTTCTACCAGGTGTTCCTGATGTATGATTAGTCTTCTGTCTGTATATATGTTCTTGGTTTTCAGTTAGTCTTTGTCAGTTCGTTGTTTGGTCTTCCTACCTACGGTACATGTTGGTTACTGGTGTTCCTCGTGTCTGTCGTAAGTTTTGTCTTCCTGTGTTTTTGCCCTGGACTGTTTTTGCCTGTCGGACAGTTTTAGTTATCCTTTTGGACTCCAGCCTTGTTTTGTACCCTTTGCCTTTTTTGTGTTTGGATTAAACCTTATTTCAAGTTAAGTCCGTCTCCTGCTGCTGTCTGCTCTTGGGTCCTACCCCTCCTTCGCTTCCCGCACCCCAACAGTCAACAGTTAATATAGGTGTATTTGGCGGTGCAGGTTCTGCTCTCTAGGCTGCTCCCCGACTGAATCCAAGCAGCATGCTAAAGATTCAGTGGGGAGCGCAATCGAACCCCCCCCCCAGGGAAATGCAGAGCAGAACCCAGCAGACACACATCATTGAAATATACATCATTTTAAGAGACAAGCCTACAGAAACATACCATTGTAAGTATACTGATTAATAAGGAAGCAGAACAGAGGAGGCTGGGGAGGTGGAGGGGGAAAGCAGCACAGCCAGTCAACAGACAGCAGTGTGTGGCAAGTAGGAGCCGCGGGGATGACTGAAGAGCTGACAGGTGAAATGCACCGCCTTGTTTGAAGTGCTGATGCTCGGTGTTTGTTAGGATCAGCTGATGATCAGCTGTTGTGGCGTGCATGACTCAAGTGTCCTGTCTCAACTAACGCAATGCTTCATACAATACAGTTGCTCAGATGGATAAATAGCAGACTGGAACAGATCATGGAACAGACATTAGGATAATGTTGTTACACGATGCACTGTAATGTACAAATGCCTTTAGTGCTGATACTTCAGAGATGCCACCTGCAGCACATGATAGAAACATCAAATTAGGAGTGAAAACTGTAATATCCAACCTCGTGAAAATTGGGTAGTCCCCTTTCAGTACCAGCCCGTTGGCTTGG
This sequence comes from Beryx splendens, assembly GCA_900312565.1. Classification (NCBI taxonomy): domain Eukaryota; kingdom Metazoa; phylum Chordata; class Actinopteri; order Beryciformes; family Berycidae; genus Beryx; species Beryx splendens. Next base: position 2,924 of record OMOV01022057.1, read on the forward strand.
GGAGAATGTAATAATCAGAACATGGGGCAATTCCAGACCAAGGCCATTAGAGAAAAAGCAACTTGCCAACCTCGTTCATATTTGGCTTTAGGTGACACTTCCAAGCAAACAAGTAATTAGGTGTGGAATGTTGTTTCTTCTGTAAATGTGCCAACACTTGACTTTCCCCCAAGCCCGTTTTGTCCACCGGTAGCACTTCTTTCATCCTGATGTGTCGGGACGGAGGTTATTGGGTTGAGAATGAACTGTGCAGACGTCTTAAATACTGAATTAGCAGGCTAAAGGGGACTCAAAATATGAAACACGCCAAGGTTCAGCCACACATATTCTCAAACCCTCTGTACAATTTCACTTGCATTACCTTGTCGGTAAGGTCCCGCTACTAATAAAGAGCAAAAGCCTATTAAGTATTTAGCGTTCATCCTAAATGACTGTGCCTCCCAATAAAATAATCACTGCTTTTTGATTAGCCTGAGTGGCTTATTAGACCGAGTTGGGTTTTTTCATCCTAGTCTGGAATCAGCTCTGTAACAGTGACACCGCTATAATAATTTGTAACATTTGCAATGTTATACATTTCTGCTTTTATTTCCGCTTTCAGCTGAGTATAATTTCCAATTAAATCGCATCAAAGCTAAGAAATGAAACTTTATCTGCATTCTGGGCCAGTAGGACGGAGATGCTGTTTATTCGCTGTGCTACAGCACATCTATATTAAGTGATACCTTCAAACCGGAGATGCCGTTTGGTCATGACAGTAGCAAACACGATGGTAACGGTGTGTCTTGTTGAAAACGGTCACATGATTTATCGTGTAGCTCAGGTTCTCCTTCCTGGTTAGACACATTCGATCAGTGTTTACTGAATAAGCTCTCTGGAGCTCCTTTCTGGTGGATCCCCCGAAGAAAAGAGCAGCGGTATGTTTTCATTTGACCTGGTCAGGGCCAAACTACAGTTCTCCTGTTTAGGCATCCTGGTGACTCTGCAGGCATCTAACATATGCTCACAATATCACAGCTTCCATATTCACCTCACAATCTTTGCTATAGGTCATCCCATCTCACTTTCGCTCATCTTTCCTGCCACTGTATACTTTCTAACATTTAAAAAAAAAAATCTAAATTTCTGTTCTGGGAAGAGAAGGTCGGAGGATTCCTTACATTAGGTTGTCTGCTGCGAGAAAACACATTTCTCCCTCCGTCTCTCTTTCTACTGATTCAGCTGGTCGGGTGTGATTGGAGCAGCTATAATTAGCAATCCCAGCGTGTGGGTGGCAAATGAAGAGAGGAAGTGAGGAGAGGGAAATGTGCTGTACATACCTGCAGTGCACTCTTAAAAATGATGTGTCATTTTTAGCACATCTGTGAGTGCCACTTGGCAGGTGACATTTCTGCAAGCTGTGCTGCAACAAATAAATCTTTAACATGTGTTGTGTTGGGAAGTAAGACAAAGTCTGTGTTGTCCCAACATACACTCACTGATGGGCTGAAAATGTCATTAATTGTTATAAATACCCTTTCAAAGCATATGTGCCTAGCATAAAAGCACTAAACCCGCTCTTATTTGGAGACTAAGTAGTGCAATATGTAACAGCCAATGTAATATCCATGACAGCATGCTGTGATAGGCAAGAGAAAGCTAAAAAGAAAAACGTTGAGCTTTGTGTTATGAGTAGTCTTGGGAGTGAGACATACAACAGTCCTTACTTTCTTGCAGAGGACATGGACACCAGCTTATAAAGTTATTTGGGATTAGCCTGTGCTATTATTATATGCACGTCACTGAAACAGGGAAATGTGCACCAGTTAGTAAAATAGTGATAACAGACATAAATGTACAAATGTATAATAAAAAAAAAGTTGACAACGACCAAAAAAGTTCTCACACACACACTGTGAGAACTGATCTGCTGATGCCACAGTGTACCAAGGGATCTCTATTCCTCAAGTTCGCCTGCTTTGTTAAACTGATATAAGGCCTATAAATGCACAGTGTAGGCCGAGGTTATACTTATAGGGTGCCATACTTTCTTCCTCAAACATAATACTATTCTGAAAATGTAATTTCTTTGCAGTCTGACTTTGGGTAATCGTCACAAAGCAGAATTCATGGTTTGCCCAGCTTTTTACTTTTCGCACTAGAAGTAGGCCTGTGCCCCCACTGGGCTCCGAGTACAGCGGAGATGGAAGTGTTTGTTCTGAATGTTTGTGAGTATGTTGTTGCTACTGCACAGTGTGTCCTTATCTGAAAACATATTGCTTTACATGCCCTTTGCTTATTCAGTACAGTTTGTTTTGGTATCTGTTGGGAGATGATATGTCTTGTTGAATGTTTGTCACTCTTCCACTGCTGTGCCGGCATCTGCAAACACCGTATGTTTTTTATAAAGAAGTTATCCAATAATAAATTACCCAATCATTTCTTATATGGATTATTTTGTATTCCTGCGACCAACCAGCACCTGATTACAAGTGGCTGTGTCAGAAGCCTATGTGCTGTAATCTTTTGGATGTCTTTCAGATTGCAGCCTCTCCAGGCTGTAAGCACTGGCAACAGAAAGCTTTTCCCCCTGAGGACAATGAACTATCTCTGAACTTCTCGGTTCACCTGCCAACGTCTGGTACACTAGAAAAGAAAAAAAAAACCTGCTAAGAGTATTTTTTACTGGCCAATATAGATAATAGATTTTTTTTCATAGAAATATGGCACAGTTTTCAATGCTGTTTCTGTGTGAAACATTCAAAAAAGAGATAAGAGCAGATTTAGGGTTTTAATTTAAAACTTGCTCATTCACGTACACGAGTCAAGGTCGTACTTCATCACGCACCTGCATCAACTGATCTGTTCATTCATCATCACCGTTTTGTGTAGAGCCAGCGTAACAGGCAGCCAGTCAGGAGCCTGTTTGATACAGAACCATTGTTTTGCTTCAATTTGATTGGCTAATACGACAGAGTGTATGGTGGTAGGTAGAGCCAAAGTTGGAGGACAGGCAGAGACCAGAACAGACACTCAAACGTTATCGCCTCAACAAGGAACTGGCCAGGGTGGCAGGTGACCCTTATGGATCCACCAAAGACCAAATTTACCGTCAGTTGACGCTTAGCAGTTAATTAGCCTAATTTTGGACCCTGTTTAAGTATTGAACAAGGATCACGTTCATCAAGTTTTATTATTGTAGATTGCTACTTGTATACAGGGTGGTGAATGTTGATAAACATTGGTATCTGTTTGTATTTAAGGCCATTGTTGGAATGCTCCCTCCTTATATCTCAAAGATATTGGAGTGGAACTCCGGTCCCTATCAAACTCGATCAAACGACCTGCTCTTGCTTACGGTCCCGAGGGCACAGTCAGAGCTGGGAAAGTCAGCATTCTTTTTTAATGCCCCAACCACTTGGAATAAGCTTCAACAGTCACTTAAAATTAATTATCTACCTACTTATGGCCAACTTAGAGCAATGGTGTTAAATATTCCTATTTCTGGTTGTAACTGCTTTTTTTGTGATTTACACGTCCTCGATTCTATTCCAGTCATTTGCTATTTGCACTTTTGCACTTGTTGATTTATTGTGGTCTTAAATTATATTGTGTATTATTATTTATTACTGTGTAATCTTGGCTACATTGAAAATGAGGGCTTGCTCTCAATTGTACTTCGGAGAACTAAATAAAGGTTATGGATTCCCCAGCTGGTGGAGCTGTCAAACTCTGTGACAGTCTCGTGAGCCTCGATAGCTGACCAATCCCAGAGCTTTAAATTCACTTAGACAGGTCTTTCCCAGAAAACCAGTGGTTTCCATCAGAACACACCTGCCCTTTCTAGTGTCCCTTGGCTCATTACCTTCTTCTCTTCTGCAATTAACGTACCCATTTATCCCATCAAACACTAATTTGCTGTTAGCTAGTCTACATAGTGTTAGTCTACTTCATGTTGGCAGCCAGTCTGCTGTTATCTTCTCAGTGTCATTTCTATTGCAGCCTATCTGCATGCTGCATGCTCCATGTGCTGGCCATTTCCCATTAATAGTGTGAATGTGTGTGTGAATGTGCGTGCGTGTGCGTGTGCGCGTGTGTGTGTGCGTGTGTGTGCAGACCCATGTGAGTCAGCAGCGAGTGAGTAAAGGTAAGTGAGTATATGGGTGTGCAAATGTTTGAGAGAGAAAGAGAGAGTGAGAGACAAGAGATGGGAGGATGACGTGTACTCCGGGAGAGGCAGCGCTGTCTTGTAAGAGGAAGGAGACCAACAGGGGAGGCTGAGAGAGAGTAATGGAGGCAGAGCACAGATGCAGATCAAATTCATTGCATTACATTGCCCTGTCTGCACTGCAGTCATGGACAGAAAGACAGACTAAAGGAGAGTGGCAGAATGAACTGTAAGGCATCTTTCGACAGGATTAGTAACTCTACATTTTATGTTCCTGGGGCTTTAATTTAGTGCTAGCCATGCACCAAATTCTCAATTTTGTCACTGTCAATTCTACTAGCCTCTTCTCTATTAGGTCAATCATATATATGCTAAAAACTAGTTTAAGAAAGATGGTTAAGAAATAATATTTGAAGGCAACATGCATCTAGATGTGCAGATAATGCACACAGATTATATTTAATCTAGCTTGCCTTTTCAAGGTGGTGTGACCAAGATCATATACAGAGTATATAACCACCTCTATCTCACTTATTAGCCTAACACTGACACATCACTGCTGGTGTTGGTCACAACATGCCCACCACCATTCTGCAATATACCCACTTCATTAACTCCACACAACTACATACACAGGCACAGGTACAGGTACATACACCGTCACTTTCTATGGGCATATACTGTATTCCCACCTAGTAACACATAATACAACCATTAAGGGTGGTGGCGTCACAGGGAAGGAAACTAACTTTTTAGCCAGTAGGCCACAATAAATGATGAAATCCCAATACACCAGCAAGTTTGACTATTAGGACCTTCAAATGATGGTTGGTCACCTGCTAAAGTGGTTGGCAGAGTAGACAAACTTAACAGCGTTTGACTGGCGTTTGATGGTAATTTCCCACTCAAAGGGGTAACAGTGTTGCCACCTCCTTAGCAGCATATCCACTTCTTCAGCTACCATTACACCAGTGCATACAGAACTCACCTCCTCCTCTTAGGATATAGACTATCATGTTAAAAGCAGTGTAACAGTGAAGGGTGGTGGGGGGACAGCATGCCCACATCCTTAGTTATCCAATAGACCCTATAGCCTGGGCCTTGATAGTAGCCTAGTCCACCCAGTCAACTGACTTCATAATGATATGTCATATGTACTTGACTTGCTTTTTCACTACAAAGCCAACGAGGTAGAATAAACATTGCAGCTTCCCACAGTGTTGTAGCGGTGGATGAAGAAGTCTGTTACTGCTGAGGAGGTGGCATACTGCTTAGGTGGAAGGTTATAAGCTGAGGATGCGGGTGGGCAGCAGGGTGACGTATTGAGACCATCCTTCAAACAGGGGATCCATGCTCAAGCCCCCGTGTATGTAACCACAGACCCTACTGATGTGCCCTTGAGCGAGACACTGAATCCCTGCACTCTGACCTTCCTGTGTAGGGGTTGCAAGTGAAAAGGATTCTCCCTATCGAGTCAATAAAAGACCTTCATTATTACCGTTCAGGAGGTGGATATACTTAGGAGCATGTATAGTGGGTGCACTGCTGAGGAGGTGTGCATACTAAGGAGGTGGACAGCTTCTATGGAGGTTGGCGTATTAGTAAGAAGGTGGACATGTTGTTAAGGCGGAGGAGGGTATAATGTGATCCTATTCTAAATGGTATGTCATCGAAAATACTGTTTGAGTATACTGCTGAGGGGACACTGTTATATTCTCTGTATTAGCCTATTCAGTGGAAATTAGGCTGAAAGGTCTATGCCCAGAGGAAGGGCTGCTATACTGTGATGTCACCCTCCGATATAGTTCAGTGGTCTCAGCAGGTAGGTGGGCATACTCCCAACTACACTGAAAAAGATCTGCATACAGTATGTCATCAATCACACCACTATCTACCCTACTCTCTCCCACTAGGAACACATGATGCAGCGTTGTCAGAGGTGTTGCATCAGTATTATGGCTTTGTTTGTTTCACATGGAGGCAGTTAGAACAGTTCAGCACTACCCTCCCCTCTCTGTTTACCTAAACCACAGCATCATCACCATTCACTTCCAAGGCCAAGGTCCTGTCCCGTGTCCTTCCCCTTGCAGAAAGCACAAAAGGCTGTGGGAACTGTGACAAATCCTTCACATTAACACCGTCATGCCCTGTTTTGGTAGTAAAAGGCAACGAGGAGGCATGTGTGGTGCATGGTAAATGACTAGTGTATGGGAAAGACCAATGAATAACTCCCTAAGTCCCGTGAGCTATGACATGAGAGCAAGAAGGTGGTTGTTGGAGGGGGGGAAATCTGCGCAACTTCTAGACCCTTTTGTATTTACATACAAACACACGCACGCGCACGTGCGCGCGGAGAGGGGAGGAAGAGAAGGTGAGTGAAAGAACTGGTCAATTTCCTTCCTTACCTGCTCTCTCCCTGCCCCTTCCTCCAAAATGGGCTCTTCTGCGGTCGCCGTCTCCTCTTCCGTCTGCATTTTCCCTCTTTCCTTTCCTTCCTTCCTCCCTCCCTTCCTTAGAACCGGGCACGGGCAGTTCCTACCCCGGTAACGGCCGAAGGCAGGGACCTCCCCGGCGGAGCAGCAGGCTCGGTCACCCCATCCGCCGCAAGTCGGTATCCTATTTCACGATGGCGGGGCCTGCGGCAAATAAGCATCATCTACTCCGAATTCAACGGTCGCCCCCCTCTCTCTCTCTCCTCCGCTGACTCTCTCTCTCTCTCAACCCGCTCGGTGTGTATCCTTCAGCCGCTCCATCCTTCACCTCAAAGGCAAATCTTGACAAAACACCGCCGTCAAAGCCCGTTGCCCTCGTTGTCGCCCGTGGTTTCAGCTGCTGTCGGTCCGTCTCGTAATGCCCGAGTGTGTGTAGCCTATATGTGTATGTGCGCGCGCGCGTGTGTGAGCGAGAGCCAACGCTTTCACCAGCTGCACAGATGACGGATGGAAGACGCTCGTGAGCTCGAGAGGCTGCAGGAATAAAAAAAAAATTTTTTTAAACATAAGCACTATCGGTCATTCATTTAAGGTGTTCGCGCGAACGAGGAGGATAAACGCGAGGCATCGCGACGCGAAAGACTAGTCCCGGATGATTTCCATTTGTTAAGACTTTTTTCCGCCCCGTGA
>OMOV01022060.1:2662-12979 GCA_900312565.1 Beryx splendens
CACAAGAAAATCCAGGAGTGCATAAAACCTGTTTGGAGACGTGCGCTCCAGCTGCACTGTAACCTTTCAATCATATTAACGACTATATTTTTCTTCCAATGGTTGAAAGTAAACAGGGGAATAATCTGGACATTAAAAGCTAAAGCTAATCCAGGACCAAATTAATTAATAAACTGCAACAACGGTATTGAACAAAGCATGTATGGGTCTAATCTTTCTTCATACTGTTAATGCAACTGTATGAATCTTTCAGAATGTATGTGTGTGTGTGCTTGTGTGTATGTTAACACTGCTACAGGTGCACTGGGGCACTGTCAGTTCACTTTAAACTCTAAGGTATGGAAAAAACCCTGCATACACATTTTCCAAACCCATTTATACTGAGTACATTTCTAAGTGAAGCGATGTCCGACGACAGACAAGATGACTTGGTATTATACGGTCTATAGACGTAGTTCATCAAACAGTTCAGAGGGAACGTTGGCCCTGGATGCTGGACGGCTTCCAGATAAAATTCCCGGCGAAAAATTTGTTTCATCTTCGCACTCCATTAAAATGATAAAAAACTACAAGATGAAATCTGGACTCGCTCAGGCTAATTCATCGCGAGCGGCACCCTTGCCCTACCCAGCTGACACCCGTGAAGGTTACAACTGAAATACGACAGAAACCACTGAGCCTAGGAACAACATCAGCTTACTGAGAACTACACGAGATCGATCGTGCGATTGGCTGTGTGTGTGTGTGTGTGTGGTGGTGAGGAGAGTACGAGCGTGAGCACACGTACATGTGAGCGCCGTGTGCACGAGAACATGAGTGCATGCATGTGTGCAACTGGGTTTCCATATGCGAATAAAGATGCATCGACTTAAAGAGAGGCTGAGAGGAAACCTCAAACGTTGTTAAAATATTTTTACACTCACTTGAGGTAGAAAAAGTTTAGTCAGTAAAGAAATTCTGTGATAAATAGCGATGGAAACACAATCTGTTGAATAAATAATGAGGCACGTTTGCAGGCGAAGGCTATCTGCAAAATATCTGTCCACTGCAACCTCCCAAAAATGTCCTACACGCTGTTGCTCCCATGTACGAGGCTCCTGTTGCTGTTATATGACCCATTAGTTTGTGCATTAGAATAGTTCGATAGTGTATACTGTACAGTGTGTAACTATTTCTACGCTTCAGCCAAACTGCTGGAAAGGAAATACACCTGATTTAGATTTTTTTGTGCGTGCAACACATTTCAAACGTTTGCTCAAAATGGACTTGTCAGTGGGATAGGAACTCGGCTGGTGTGTAAGAGAGAGCTCACGCATGCACAACTCATCCACATGTGTAAAGGCTTCATGTGTGTCAGTTATGGGCGTGTGTGTGTATGTGTGTGGGGTCAGTTATGGGCGTGTGTGTGTGTGTGTGTCCACTAACTGTACGCATGTGAAAAAGACCAGTAAACGTACTCGTCGTCAGCGCATAAAGCAACATCGCTCTCTGCATCCGCCCCCCGCTCTTTAACTCCTTTTCCTGCCCTGCAACGACAACATATCACCACGATTTTCACCCAACTCAATTATACAACGCTCTTTACTTTCACCCTTCCGTTGACCACTGTGGAGGCTCTACCTCCAACACTGGCCAGAGATGATAAAACACATTTGCTGTCATTGATTTCTGAAAACAGAGCGAGCTTCTGACATTGTGACTTGGCCAGAAAGTGAGAAAAAAACAAAACATATTTCTCTCGTTGCCCTTCCTCTTCCCTTCTGCCCCAGTGCCACACCATTGTCTCCGAATAAGCCTTACGGTGCAGTTCTACCCCTTCTGACCGCAGCTCCTAGAGCGACTGAGCCAGAACCAGGTTTATATAGGGAAAGAGATCTCGCCATGATAACATTTTCCACAGCGGAGTCGACGCCAAGTGGGACTCGCCGGGGCCAGAGCAAACTCTAAATGTTTATAATGCAGGATCAAAAAGCGCTGTTTGCTCAGTGAGAAACTACAGCCCAATTGACAAATCATCTCGGTTGGCAACAGGATAAAAAAAAAATGAGTCACAGTTTTTTTTTTTGAAGGGGAAACTGAGAGGCACAGATAATGAATAAATGTTAGCTGTGTTTGGCTCTGTAATGGAAACCAGGCTAAGGACTTGCCTGGAGAGAATTGGGGGGGCTTAGAGAAGGTTTAGCTGGGCTGGAGATCTGACTCAGGGTAGAGTAGGGTAGAAGAGAGTGGAGTGGAAAGGAGCGGAGAGGATAGTAGAGCAGAGCAAAGCAGAACATACACACACACACACACACACAAACCACAGGTATAGCTGCACCTATCAAAGAAAACAACAGGCACTAGGAAAGGTGACTGACAACCTTTAGGGTTTCCAGGCCGCTCAATGTTTTGCTCAACTTTTCGGGAGCTGCAGCTTTGGAGTTGAGAGGATCTACATGCTGTGCACAAGAGATTTGACTGAAGAATGATGAACAGTGTGTATGTGTGTGTGTGTGTGTGTATGCATACGTGTGTGTGTGTGTGTGTAGGGACACTGATGGATGTGCGTATGAAGAACAGAGGCCAAGAGAGAAGCAAGAGAAAACTGTCAAGGTGAAGATGTAGCGCAGTGTTGCTTTAGGGGCTTTCCACGAACAACCCAGCAAGGTCAGGTGCACTAGCAATGTGGTTCTAGGTTATGCTAACACACATACACACACACACACGTGCACACACATACACAACGGACCCCCACAAAGAGGTTATGACAGGAAAAAAGGTGCACATATATACATATACTTATATATACACACACACACACACACACACACACACACACTCGCATTAACAATTAACACACAAAACATAAGATGAAACTTTATTCATCTCAATGGGGTAATTAGGTATGAATGCAAACACTCATTAACACAGGCTCACACACACACACACACACTCACACACACAAAGACCGCATTACAACCCATGTTGCAGAAAGCAAGAGAAAGAACTAGAAAGAAAGAGAGCGAGAGATCTGACACAAACATCTTGACCACATGACTCTAACCACTTTACTTCCTTTAGATGTTTCTCTAGATTTTCTGTCACACTGAAACACACACACACACACACACACACACACACACTATTGCAATAAAATTCAACACCTCCCACATTCAGGCATATTCGACGGTGTGAGAGAAGTTTTCCACGCTGCGCTCATACAGACGAGATGAAGCTTTAGCTCTTATTACAGTGGCGGCGAGAAAACAAGTCAGATGTTAAACCTACACACCGTCTGTTGTAGTAGCAAACTGCCTCCTCTCTGAGCTTTGTTGTTCACCACATCTTAGCCAGAGCTCCTCTGCGTTGCAGTCGTTTTTCTTTGTGCGACGTTAGAAAACATTCAACTGCGGGGCAAGAAGTGGGGCTGCGGAGAGCTGCAGCTTCACTGGGAGAAACACAGTTTTAGCCAGATAAGAGAAATAAGAAGAATACGATACTCGGAAATTCTCTTTTCATTCATTTCATACGGCGGGGCAGCTGTGTTGCCGACAAGGGGGCTTGACCTTCCTCTGGTTAAGGGCCGACTCCTTAGCCACTGTAACACCCAGCTGCCCAAAACGTCACTAGCTTTCCCTGCTAGACCTCTCACACAGAGAGGGGCTGTGGTCTATCATTCTGCCCCGTTGCATTCTGCTCCGGTGTGAGCTTCTGAATTACAAATCTACGGGAGGACAACTGGAAAGTCAACACTTGGCAGTTGTCGTCCGGTGTCCAGTCCGTGCATGAGAGGGAGCCAGCACGCAAGACCTGGTCGATTCATAAAAAGGGGCGCTGCTCAGGGCAGAACTGATCCACCCAAAATCGTATTTGTTTTGTGCACAGAAATCTCTGATAATAGACCCCTCCATCATCCTTCCTCTCTGTGGCACGCTGGATGTTCTTCTGATGTAGCCCAGAACAACTACGACGGGTTGTAGTGGCTTAGAGGAATTAGTTATATTTACACCAAATGCTTTCCTTGGAAATTTGTGGGTTTTTAACTGGGTAGGGAGCCGAGACTCACTGTGACTCACTAGATTCCTGACGAGAGCTGCTAACGACGGGCCTTGCGTAACACTGATCTTCTACTCAGCCCAGTTCCAAGTAAATGTGGTTTGCAAGGACTTTTTTAATCAGCGTGTATAAGACACAAGATGCAAAATTAACTCCAATCATGTTTCGTTATGGCAACAAATTCTGCGAGAGAGAAGAAAGGGCGCTTCGTGATTAAACCGCTTGTATGATGCAACACTAGTCCTACATTTCATTCACTATTTTTAAGTATGGTGAACTGAGCTACCTGCTACTTGTTATAAGCCCCGGCTTGGAAATACTACAAACATTCATTTGATCTGATGCAGCCTAATAAATAAAATAATCAGGGAGAGTGGTTATACCAGTCTGTAAACACCGTCGCCCTGCCAACAGCCCTTCTTACTAGATCTGTTCATTCAATAGTTTCCCCAAGTAAAACTTGTTTTTACTACTTGTCAGAATGAAATGTTTCTGTTCGTATCGTGATCCTGCAGAAACGATGACTCTCATGTTTCCACAGAGCTGATCGGTGAGGCGGCGGCGGGCCTTTCATCCGTTCTGATCTATTAACCTGAACTGGAGCAAGTTGGCTGTGCAGGACAGGTTACCATGGTGATCTACCCCGGTTAAAACCCAGCCACCTTCGTGAGACTGCAAAGCGAGGGTTAGGTCCAAACTTAGCTCGCTAACCCGCTAAGTCGCTGTGTGTGTGTGTGAGACAGGCGTCCGCTGCAGCCAAAACATCGACTGTTACTATCAATGTTGTGAGACCGAGAGTGAAGGAGACTCACGGTCTCAGGCGGGACGGCAGAGGGGAAATGATGGGTAGAAAAGCCACGAAAGTTTATGTGATCTAGTTTAACTTCGCCAGGAGAGGAGACACAGAGCATGTTTGGTCTCAATATCTTCTTTATCATTTATCTACATTTTACATTCTAGGAATTTAGCTGACACCTTTACCAAGAGTTGATTATGATAAGTGCAACAAAGCAAACATTTGTGACTCACCATTATGGAAAGTACTGTCATAAGAAAGTTTGTTAGGATGTTAAGAACAACATAATGTATGAAACTGGAAATGTTCAAAGGGGTATTTCACTATATTTTATTTTAAATGTAAGAAAACCATTAGTTGCTGTTAAACAGGGGACTAACTGTAACACACACACACACACACACACACACTGCAAGGAGAAAGGAAGGCATATCTTCACACAAAAGCACAAACAATAATTCATATCCATTACATGACTGAATCAGCGGTTTGCGGCACCATTTCTAGGTTTCATGAGTCTCCATCCCTGGAAAGAGAAACAGGTTGGCCTAGTGGATGCGATACCAAGACGGCATTGATGTCAAATGAAACTGATTCCTTGTCTTAAGCGTCATCACACACACGAACACACATACGTAAGGGGGTTACGCTTTGCTCTAGACACTGGTGTCAAAGCCGTTTGTGCTTGTAAATGGCAGGTATTCTCTGTAACAACACATCTACAGAAGATGCAAGCCCTATATCTCCGGTCATTTATGTTTGCCTCACCATTTATAAAACACAGGCATATGCCTTGAGCCAAGCTGTGACAACAAGATCAAATCTTACAGGATGGACATTTTGTAATAATCCCATTCTGTGTGTTTGTACCAAAATGGAGGAAGGAGCTCATCCATATTCCCACATATAAGCCTGTCTGTCTAACTGCACTATTACGTCAACAATGACATGAACCAGCAGATTATATCTATCCATCTACTGTCCATCTATCAATTTCTCACTTGTAAGACTTTTAAACATATATATACCAATTTAAGACCAATTTTACTCCCAAAATCAACCTCAAGAGCAAAATACACAGGAAAATATGCATCTGTGCAACCAGGGAGACTCACTAGGAGAGTAGTGCACCAAGGACCTGCAGACACCGTGGTCTCTCTTTCTCTCCCGTCTGTCCTCTTTGCCTGTCTGTAAGCCTAATTGTCAGTCCCTCCGTCTTCCTCGTGTCCCCTGCTGTTGCGTTTCCTGTGTCTCCCCTTGGTCGGTCTCGTTCTGTTTCTGGTTCGGCTGACTGGGCCCATGTGTTCAGAGGGCCTTAGTTGTGGTATGCAGCGAGAGCCAAATTAACGCTGCATGTTGCCATCTGAGAGATTGAAGTACAACAAGTAACACAGAACAGATGGACAGGCAGGGTCTGGTTGTTGGAAAAGTATTTTCCACTGATGTTGCAAACTCCTCGCTCGCTGTCAGTGCGAGAGAGAGGGGGGAGGGGGGGGGGAGAGAGCGCGAGAGAGAGAGCGAGAGAGAGAGAGAGAGAGCGCGAGAGAGAGAGGCACTGGATGGATGCAGACAAACGAAATGAAAACTGCACAAAAATAAACGCGTATAAAAGCATGCATGCACTAACACACTGAAACACATACACAATTGACTGTTGGTTTAATGAGGCATAACTCCACATTTGCCGAGTTTACCAGGCCTATTTACTGGAAATCCTTTTCTTTTCTTTTTACTGAAGGCCCAAGATAACGTGTCACATGACCCTGACGGGACGGAAAGACCCAAGAAAAGACCACGCTTTAGCCAACGTGCATCAGAATACACGTAAGAACGCACAGAAAGTACACACACATCAACTACACACGTTCTCACACGGTGCAAGTACGCGAAGTAAATACACACACACAGAGGGACAAACTCGGAGGAACATGATACATACTGTAGCCACACGTACGCACAAAACGAAACCATGTGGAAAAGATTATGGCTAGAAAAGCTGGAACAAACATATGCAAGAGCACAAACACTCATACACACCCACACACACACAGACACACACAGACACACACACACACACACAGTCACACACACAGCTGAGATGAGAGTGGTGTGATTAAGATGTAGCCTACAGGAGGTCTAGAGGAAACATATCCGCCATCAGACAGCAGCAGTCTGTGGGAACTGACTTTGTACGACCGAACACTAGGATTTTCCTGGCGAGACACTTTCGACAGAGACAGGAGAGAGGTAGAGAGAGAGCGAGGAGGCGAGAGAGACACTAACCTCGTCTTTGGCCTTGACTACTGTACATCAGAAGGAAGGAAAGTGGGGTTCACCGTTACCTCAGTGGAGATCAAGTCAAGAGCACAACTCAAGAAGCTTCAGAGACACTTTGCAGAAAAACTATCCTCGTTTTTCAAAGTTACATTATTAACGACGTCCCACAATCAATGTCACACATTCCGTTTCTTCTCTCTGCGTAAGGTGTAGTCTAAATAATCAAAGTAGCACAAACATAAATGTTTGGCTTATGGAACATCATAACATGTACGTTTATTCTCACCAAGGAACTCTCTGCTGAGACCGAGACAAGACCAAGACCGTTCGGTTTTCTGTTTGTTTCAGCTGACAAGCAAGCTCCACTTCTCCAGCTCTGCTATATAACGTGGCCTGAATTAGGCTCTTTGTCATCCTACTTCCAAAGCCACATGTAGAAATCAGACGCTGCCTGTGTACGACTGCCAGTTAAACACAACCATGAGGCATGACCTCAACCAAATCAATACAAACACACCGGGATAATGGATCGCACCCACAGTATGAGCAAGTGGACTGTTGTAGAATTTTATAATATTTTCTTTCACTCAGCTTGTAAGAGATTCAGTTAGGGTAACGTTCATTTACAGAGCCAGTTAAGAGTTCAGGCTCCAAAGAAACAAACGAGGACATAAATAGATGCACACATCATATCACGCTTTCTGTCGATTCAAAATCAGTTCTCCAAATGAAGATCTCAACACCGCCTATAGCCCACACTGTTTCACAACTGTCAAACTGGGGCACATGCCATTTTTACCATTACCGTAATCGTAAAGAAAGACTCCCGTACAGTAGGTGTGTGTGTGTCGTACTGATCTTTTCACAGCTTACACGGAGACGGCGAGTGGCGGCGGCTACACAGACGGCAGCTCCGGCTACTTGCATGCTTTTCCTTTTCACCAATAATTAGTTTGTCTTGGCTCAAACCAGAAGCGTAATTATTTCTCTGTGGTCATTTTTCATTGGTTTTGTTATTTTTCCTATTGCCAGCAAACAAACCCATACTTTATGGATGAAGCCATTTCATCATGGCTGGTCAAAATTTTGGACTGGACAAATACAAAACCTGTCGTTTCCACTTTGACAACAGAGACGATTAAAGAAATAAACACATAACATTTTTCAAACATCGAGCTGCGTTGGTTGCACGGTTCACCGTCAACGGCTGTGTTTACATGCGCAGAACAATGTGACTATCGCCTACCCATTGTTCAAGTAGGACAAACAGCGTGAGTAAGCTATTCACATGATTACACGATTCTATGAAGTGAAATCTCTCCCAACAATCCGGTTTACACGATACTCGTTCCTGTGAGTTTTGCCTCGCCTCTGATAGAACAACATGAGCTCTGTCACCAACAACCACACACGCACAACGGGATCACACTTCAATAAATGCAATTAAGGTGTCTACGTGTTCTGATTGGACTCTGTTGATGCAAGTAAAGAAGTCAAACTGAGTCCACCGCATATCTAATATATTCTGATTATGCATACTCCAACTAAGAACATACAACACAGTTACAGTATGGTGTTTACATGAGTCCTGCCTTACTCACGTATTGTACTAAGTTTTGCAGTTTTGTCTACACATCAGCACGCTTGATATTGCAGCATTATTTAGCTAAATAACAGAAAGCATGCACATTTGAAGAAATTCAGAGGTTCGAAAAAAGTCAAATCTCTAGGCTGCTTTCCTGTCTTTGATCCGCACGCATTCTCACCTCTAACCAGCTGTTCCAGAGCTTATTCGACAGCGATATCAGACCGCCTCTCTCTCAGGCGAACTACAAAGCGCAAAAGTTTGTCGCACACCTGAAGTCCACTGGGATGCTCTCACCTCCCCAAAGTGAACTAAACTTAGCGGGTTAACACTCGCGGGGTTCGTCTGCAGCAAACAAGGCAGAGATGAGAGCAACCTCAGTTTTGACATCTGAAAAAAACGGAACAAAAATTCTCACAAGGACCGACGAGGAAGGTTTTTGTCCCCGACAACGAAGTTGGGGAGAGAGGACTACGGGTCCGTCTCCGTCCGTCCATTCGCAGACTCCGCTGATTGATTTTGACGAAACTTGGGAGAAATGTCGTATCTCAAAACAGGGTGACATTTGGCAGTGCTTGCCCAGAGGGGGACTGTATCTTCCGTGGGGGACGACGTGTTTACTGTAGCTTTGTCTTTTTTTTCTCCAAATTTTAGCGTTTAAAGTAAAGTCCATAGCTAAGCCTGGCGATAAGGAGCATTAATAATGTAATGTGTTAGTATGAAATCTGACAGCAGATGATCTTGTACTCAGTCTTGGGAGCAAGGGGCTGCCTTCCCTGGAGCCTTCTCACACAAACACACACATTATCAGCCTCTACGCAGCTTCCTCCTCCTGCAAAATCAATCCATCGACATTGCTACTGGAGTCCGCACACATAAGTGACAGGCAGAAGCATAAGACATATGCATAAGAAGACACAAGTGTGTTCACTACCCATGGATTTCTTTGTATGCCGTCAGGATATGTGTACGGTGCGTGCAGGCATACATGCGCACACACTTATAGACACACAGCCACAGACAGAAGCCATCGACGTGTGAAACATTTCTTTAAGTCTGCCAAAAACAAACGCAGTAACACAGCGACCTGAGCAAATTCTACGTTTATTCATCTAAACTTATTCTTTGTAGAGTGTGAATGCATGTGTTTTTGTGTGTGTGTGTGTGTGTGTCTGTGCGTGTCTGTATGTGTGTGTATGTTTAAATGTGTGCATGCTACTCCACAGCTCTCCTTCCTTTTAAGGCTATTCTCAGGGCCTTAACTCTCCATCCTGCCAAGATTCCACACACACACACACACACACACACACACACACATACACACACACACAAAACCCATAAGGAGAGGGAGAGCAGCAATGCAGTTGGCTAACTAAAACATCGTTGCAATCAGCCAGGCAAATCCCCACCACCAACGCCTCCCCCTTCTGACCACGCATACATGCACGCACGCACACACACACACACACACACACACACACACACACGTGCGCGCACGCACACACACACACACACACACACACACACAGAGGGACAGCTCTGGCTCTATCATCAACTGAATTACCTCACACACATGGTTAGGGGTGCAGATGGCTGAAGAGCGCAGGGCTGCTCACTATAATAC
>OMOV01022076.1:2640-16850 GCA_900312565.1 Beryx splendens
TCCTCTCTCGCTCTACGCTCTTTTTCTGACCCTCTCTCTCTCTCTCTCTCTCTCTCTCTCTCTCTCTCTCTCTCTCTCTCTCTCTCTCTCTCTCTCTCTCTCTCCCTCCATGGGTAATATCTGATTACATCAGCAGTATTTCAGACACTGCCTTCTCTCAACAGTTTACACAGAGACACAAAGAGTAAAAATTCATATTTGAATTATCCGATCATGTGAATGTTCATGATCATGATCAAACCCGGAATCATCTGCCTTTCTCCATCATATAGCTCTGTACACGCACATGTACACGAACACACACACATGCATGCACGCACGCACGCACGCACGCACACACACACACACACAGAAACACACAGTAGCAGGAGAAAAATAAACAGGCTGGTTTTGCTTTCCCTGCAAAATCTAAATATTGACTCAGTAACCTATAATCATACACAGTCTGAACAAAATCGAAATAAACAAGCGTGTCTGTATGTGTAAGCGGGTGTCTGTCTCACACACAGACACCCGCTGTGTGGGCATTTAGCTATCGAACACACACAATAAAGAAAATAATTCCGGTTTATTTTTATTGGATATCAGACAATATGGATTACATCCAGCACATTGGAACTACATAAATAATTCTTTATTCTCACTCTCTACAGAAGAGCTCCTTTTGAAAGGACAGCATGGGCTTTCAATCTCTACTCAGGCATCTGCTATCAATTCAAATAATTTATCTTTCATACTGTATGAATCACATGAAATATCTCACATCAAGAGACTTTCAAATGCCAAGACTTAAAAAGAAGCAATAAAAATTCCATTATGTTCTCAGAGGGACTCATGTGTTGCAATGCCAAGTTTCCAAGCGGATATTTGACATCATAATAACAGCCATTGATCCACACAATCGTGTGTGTATGTGTGTGTGTGTGTGTGTGTGTTTAAAATAAGAGAAAGAATAACAATGCAAAAAGAAGCTATAGAGTTGTTAAAAGCTCTCAAAGTTTCATAGCAGTCTGTCAAGCTATATTATTTTATTTATGAATGTGTTTTTTTCTTTGCTGGACCTGACTGCACAACAACCTCAAAGATACAGTGTGTGTATGTTGGCCTTCAAAGCGCTGTTGTTCTGTGGACCATAACAACTGCTTGCCTAAATAAACTACTATTGAATGAGGCTTTTGAGTTGCTATTGGGCCTTTTCTCTTTTCTCAGTGAGTCTTTATGGCCCATTAGTGCTGTGGCAAACCTAAAACATTTCTGGCCCTGCTAGGGCCTGTCAGGGTGTGTTGCTGGTGCCAGAAACAATCAGGGGGCTAGGGACTGCAGTGCCTGAAAGAAAGGAAAACAGCTGATTACTGACTGATTACTGTGGTTGAATAGATGCTCCTCTTTTCCTTGACTGTATGGCCTCTCAGGTGTTGGTTTACTGTTCTAATTACAGGACAATAACAATAACAAATTCCCAGAAACCTTAAAACCTTAAAAATCTAAATCAAGGAATTGGAACCACCTTACTTGTGCAACGTCAAAATATTTATTAAAGCTTCAAAAGCACATAAATGAACAATAGCGCATAATGAGATGAACATGTAGGCACGTATAACGCATTTCGAGCTCAGTGCTCTTCTTCAGGCAGCATTGCTTTGCCTTAGATGTCAACCTTAAGACAAAACTGTCCTTTCTCTGATTTATGCACTGGTTTGCCTGAAATCAGACTATTGTGACGTTCTGTGCAATGGTGTGATTGAACATTAAGAAATAAAGCAGCTTTTCAGAAGACTTAGATACTGCAGCCAGGTACAAAAAATAATCATTTTGCCAGAACGATTATATTTCTAATTAATTTGAAATAGAAAAATAATTTAGAAGAATTTTTGAGCACAATCCTGATCATGGTCCATTACTGAGAGTACAATATTAATGCATGTATTAATTAATTATTAATCACAACTAGCTATTAATATGTGTTTCGGAATGTTACGTAAACGTGAACATTCCAAAGGGCATACGGTGCCTAAAGTGCACATTCCTGCTGTGTGAAGTTTTGTACAGATGTTCATGAGCAATTAAACATTTTAAATGTACTTTTGAACTTACAGTAAGAAGTTTGTGCTATTGTTTGCTGACAAAAACATCAAAGATGTAAAGCAAACTTTATTCCTTAAAATAGCTAATTTTATTGTGGAATATCTTTATATTTCAAAATGTGTTTGAAATTGATTGTGCTGAATTGTAAAGATAAGCACTGATCACTGTCATACTATTATTGATAAAAAACCTTTTTGTCCCTGACAATTAAGTTTGAAGCTTTAAACTAAATTTGTGGTTGTGTTGGTGAGATAAGATGAGCAGTACAGCCAAGGTCTATGGCTTTTAAACACAAATAAGACTTGTCTCATGAGTTAAACAGTGATCTGTTAACGTTGGCCTCTGCTAGCCTTTCAGTAAGAGAACACTGTTCTATTGACCACAAAAATAAATATATTGTTGATTTTGTCTGCTAAAATGTATAACACATTTGGTGTGTCTTTAAGGCTCTAAAAAGAAACAAGTTGTTTATATGTCAGATAAGATAAGATAAGATAAGATAAGATAAGTTAGCCCTTTATTAAGAGAAGGCCTAATCTCACAAGTCCGGTTTTAATATGGTAATAATAAATCTGATGACCGTCCAAAATCAGCACGCTTTACCAGTTATCTGACCTTCACTTAGCTGTTGAATGGGTTGAACCAATCAAAATAGGAGTTGCTACATGTAAACAGCCCCCTGGAAACACCCACTCACTGTGGTACTCCACTTCAACTGCAATTTAACTTTTGCTATTTCCTATGGGCACACATGCCCACACATCTGACTTGTAAAATATATGTTTCAAGCACAATTCCTGAAATGGTTGAAGATTTTTGATAGCAACACATCTTTTTAATTAGCCACTGTGCCAGACTCCCATTGGGTCAGACGACCCAAATTTGAGTCATAGCTTGCAGAGCATTCCATGGGTCTGACTCGTCGGGCTATGGAGAGATGAAAGTTGAGCGGATATATTGTTGAACATTTTTTCAGAGTTCATATCATCCTCTTGTTTTTGGAACTTGCTAACAACTCTCTCTCTGTCTAAATTATGGAGAGAGATATGAGTGTACTTCTGGTCAGGGTTCCCGTAACATACTCCCAAGCATAGGTTGCCCTCAGAGTCGAATTGAATGTCACAGACATGCACTGTTATCTCATTTCAAGTCTGCACTTTTCATGACAACTGGGGTTATATAAAGGGAGGTGATTTTCCTTTGGAAATGTTCAAAAAGAAAAAGAAAATCTTACACATCAGATAAAACTCTTAGAAATTCTTTTCTCTATAGAGTCCTTGGAGCTTGCCAAGCCAAGTGCACATAGTGTGATCAATTCCTCTTATGAAAACCTGAAAAAGTCTGGTGGGCGTGGCCAATAACATTTTATCTTATAACTTGGCTTGTGATTGGACAATTGCTATGATCCTTGTTGAGCTCTTCAGTAATCCTGTTTGGAACATTCCTATATGCTTAATCCCAATTGGTGAAAGTAAGGCCGAATGGTAATGATAATATCCTAATCTCTCATAGGTTTCCATTGTATTCATAGCTCAGCCACTGAAAACAGAAGAAACTGCATTCAACTTTCTTAATACACTGGTCAACATGGTTAGTTCAGAGTTATATTCACTTCCATTGTATTTATGACTCATGTACCCAAGGAATTTTTAATCAACTTATTTTTGTGATACTTTTACACACACGTATACTTACATAATTAAAGCTTCTAGCTTGGGAGTTAAAGTTGATGATCAGATTGTGGGCATATGCGGATGACATAGTCTTACGTGCTGAACATGAAAAAGATCTGCAGATTATGTTGAACTTTGTTGCGGAATGGTGCTGGAAATGGAGACGAGTGGTAAATCAAGACAAAACACAAATAGACAATAATCAATGGAGAGAAGTTCAGTTGTTTTTAATTTTGGTTCAATAGTGCTGTCATATACTGATCAGTATAAATATCTTGGCTTGATGCTGGACGAGCACATGACATTTAAAGAAGTGGTCAGTGTTGTAGCTCAGTCAGCAGGTACAGCACTGGGATCTGTGCTGAACAAAGTTAAACACTGTGGTAATCTGGGATTCCATACTTATACACAATTCTATAATTCATGTGTGTGTCTTGTGTCTGACTATGCTTCTGGTGTTTGGGGTTTCCGTGAACATACAAGCTGCAACACTGCATCACCGAGCTTTTTTGGGAGTCCATAAATTTACTTCAGTTTTGGCCATTAGTGGAGATTTGGGATGGGAATCTCCAAACATCAGACATAAAAGTCAAATGCTTCAGCTTTGGAATAGACTTGTGAAGATGTCTGATCAGAGACTCACTAAAAACATATTTAACTGGGACATTTCACATGGTCATCCCTGGGCTAATGAGTTGAAATCCTTATTTTATTTGAGCGATTTTGTCATGGTTGTGACTTTCACTCCCTGTTTCATTGTCTAGGTTTGTATTTCTATATGTATTATGTCTCCCTGTCTAGTTCTTGTAGTTCTATGTTTACCATGTTCTCTGTTTGCCCCAGCTGTGTCTCATTGGTAATCACCCCCCATGCGCATATTAGTCTTGTTTCCCAGTCAGGCTTTGTCGGATCATTGTATTTCCTGTTGCATGTGTCAGTTTAAGTTTGAAGAGCTCTTGTCTCTGTTTATCTGTTGTTTCCTGCACCCATGATATTAAACACCCAGTCTTGGGGTTTAATCACCACCTGCCTCGCTGTCCTGCATTTGGGTCCTCACCACACCTCCCCGTGACAGATTTGTCATTGATTTTCCAGAACAGGTTACTTTGTAATATTTCAGAGACTAGGAGTAAAACGTTTCTCATGTATAAAGATAAATGGTCTGTTGATATATGGTATAAACAAAAACTACGAACTTACTTTCTCATAAAGAATAGCTACAGTGTAGAACCTTATGTGAAGTATAATTTAAACAAAAGACAACAACCCCTATGTGCACAGTGACGTTCAGGAACATTACCATTAGCCCTAGAGACCGGCAGGTTTAATGCCACTCCAGAGGAGGACAGACTGTTTGTTGTGTGAGTTAGGTGAAATTGAGGATGAGGTTCATTTTTAGTTTCACTGTCCTGTCTATGAGGACGTAAGGGAGTATACTTTTTCGTAAAATGTCCTCTATTTATGTTGATTTCTTTGGGCTGGATGATTATGAAAAACTTGAGTTGTGCTTCAGGAAGGGAACCTTTCTTGTTGCAGAGTTTATTTGCCCAGCTTGGGAGAGGCAGAATATTTTGTTTAAGACCGAGCTGTATAATAATCTGTAATTTTGAATGAAATGAAATGTTTGACCACTGCAACTCTAACTTTTGTGTTTTGTAAACCCATGAGGGTTGGGCACTTTGTGTGCATGACACGAAGAAGAAAAAATCATCGTCACATAGGAAGCACTGGACTTGTGTGTATCATGGAATAATAATAATGTTTCAATTTGTCTTTATTTAAAAAAAAAAAATTAAGTAATTCTCTGCAAATGAGACACAGCAACAGCAACAACAACTTGGCATTAACACAGTTAATGAGGCAGAGTTAGTAGGTCCAATGAGGACCTATGAGGATCCTGGTTTAGTATTGTTTCTTTGATCAGTGCAGTTAAGGGAATGAGTAGGAAGCGTTCAACTAGAGATGTCCCGCTTGAGCCTTGCTACTCAGCCTCTCCTAGTGTTGTCAGCCCAGCTTTAGCTTGCTCACCACCAGACTTGACCTGTTCAGAAACTGAAAAAAGCACAAACATAAAGTGTATTTATCTCAGTCTGTTTGCTTGTTCATGCGTCTTTGATTGTGCCCTGTCTAAAGCTGAATACCTCATTTTGCATGCTTCTTGAAGATGGAAATGTACTCGTTCACATCATCGGGAGAGCCCAGGACCACGGGGACTCGCTGGTGGATGTTGGTGGGCTGAATGTCCAGAACATTTATGGATCCGGTTGTGGCCATGCCTCCGGCCTGTTCCATGATGAACGCCATGGGGTTGCATTCATACAGCAGCCTCAGCTGAGGGACAAGAAGCAGAAAGAGGAGTGACTTGACAGTGAGATACACGCATGATAACTTTGGTGCACATTTTCTTGCAACTTGACTCTGATGGTCTGAAATAACTGGATGGTTATAAATTTTGCAATCCATTAGTTGTAGCAGGAATCTCTCCCACTCACCTTGCCCTTAGGGCTCTTGACATTGGCGGGATATAAGAAGATTCCTCCATACACCAAAGTACGGTGAACATCAGCTACCATTGAACCAACATATCGCCCGCCATATGGGGCAGAACCATCCTAGAAACACAAAAAAATTGTTAAGTGGAATTCCTCAGCCGTTACATCATAATATCCAATTCAATCTAGATTTTTTTATACCAATATACACTATATAATGTCAATGATGGTCACTGGCCACTGGGAGGCACCTCCTGTTCAGCTGAATATGCGCTGTGTTGGTTTATTCACTACTAGTTTTATCTTAGGAGTGAATTTACCGCACTACATATACGCAAAGATTCTTGAAGTTTCTTGAGAAATGGGTCGAAGGGTGTAAAATTCTCTCTTTGTGACATTCAGAAGTGCCACATAAATGTATCTGAGAGTGAAGAAATGTTTCCTCTCCAATTAAAAACTTAAAGTCAGTAGTGTTATCCAGTGGTATCAGAGAAGTTAATACTTCAATTCCAGATCAGGCCTTTGTAATGTAATAATGTGAGGAGATATAGTGATTTGAACTGGGTTTATTGCCTTTACCTCTGGGTATTTCTTCTTCTGTAAGTATTCTGTCACATCTGGATAGAAATGCTGTGCATATCCTTCATTCAAACTGTAGATCTTTCCCTTCTTCTTGATCTTCACATCTCGATCCACCAGAATGAACTCACCTATGGCCTGGGAAAGAAATACAAGGAACCTATGAGAAACCTATTTTACTTTCACAACAAAGACAACTAACCGATGGTATACTTTGCAGAAAGGAATTAATTAGAATCATCATCAGCTGAGTTGAATTTTGAGGCATTTCAATAAAGTAAAACAGAGCAGACACTTACCGGGTCAAGCATGAAACAGTTGACTCCTTGACCAGTGGAAAGGACCATCATGGTGGCACTGCCATACAAAGCATAACCAGCAGCCACAATGTTTCTTCCAGGTTGCAGAGCATCTTTCTCACATGGCTCACCATCTGTGGTCTATGGAACAACACATGAAAAAAAAAATCACCATAGGGACAGGCATTTTGGGAAACAATAGGTATAGAGTTTTCCATGACAAGGATGCGGTGCAGAGAGATACAACATCAGGGGAACAGTGTGAATTCATAGCCTCTCTTGACAGATTCTGTGGATAGACCTCTCCAATTGCATTGTATGTACAGTACAGGTGAGCTGTAACCTATATAACAGACCTTGCAACTTACCCACAGTTGTTTACATGTGTATTCTATATCATATATGCCTTGATTGGAGTTAATACCTCAGACCGCTGTACGGCACCTGTTTCCTTTGTGGAACTATTTGGTATTCATTTTCTGTTGATCTAAACCTGCCATGTGTATCTGGAAAAAATATCATAGAGAAAATTTATGCAAATAAAAGTCCCCCTGTTGTGCCATGAGATCAAGTCTAAGAAAGAGTCTCTTCTTTCTTTTCCCGATGCTGATTTACCGCACTATGTGGAGGCTTTTCAGAAAAAAACCTGTGATTCATTAAATATGGTGTTTGCAGATATTTTCTGATGCACTTTGATGCAATTCTACATTTCAATTAAATTAATGCAAAATGCTTACCAAATATCATTGAATTTCATGTGGAACAATGGTCAGAGGTAGTAACTTCAATGATTTTTCAATCAGCATGCAATATCATAATCACAAACCTTTCTGTAGATGGCGAAGATTGTTCCAATTGATACGAGACAGTCAATGTTCGAGGAACCATCCAGCGGATCAAAACACACGATGTATTTACCCTGTCAGATCGGACAAATAAATTAATCAGTCTCACAATAGTATCATAACATATGAAAGCCAATGACAGAAAGGAGAAGGCCACACATGCACACACACATGCATGCACACACACATAGATGCACACACCTGTTTTTCTGGCTCCACAATAATGGCCTTCTCGTCTTCCTCGGACACCAGGATGCAGGAGCTGAAGGAGGACTTGAGCATGTTGATGACCAAGTCATTGGACAGGACGTCCAGCTTTTTCACTTGGTCGCCTGTCACATTGGTGCTTCCAGCAATCCCATATCTGCCCAGAGTGAAGGGAGACAGATAGAGGTCTGAATGAAATATGTCCATTTCTCTGCAACGTTAAAACACACTGCACGAATTGCAGGTGTTTGAAGCAAGTTATGTTTATTGCATTTTTATTGCAAATGGTGCTTTTTTGACAACATGTTAAAATATTGCACCAGTAAGAAAGTCTTGAAAAGTGCATTATCTTCGACCCCTGTCCTGGAGCATTGCACAAACATGTGCAGAGTGCACCTTTGGCCAGTTCAGCAGTTAAAACGGCTTACTCATTTGCAAGACATAGATAACTAAGACTAAGAGTAAACACAGATATGAAACACTATTTTAAACACTATTTTGAATTTGAATAAAAGAAAAAATAAATGTAATGAACTGAAACTGAAAACAACCCCGCCCCCTAAATAATCAACAAAAAAATAAATAAATGAAATAAAATTAAAAGTCAACTTGAATCACTTTGAGATCCATGGCCATTACAATGTCCATTAATACATTTAATTATGACACTCAAATAAGCTAAAATTAAACATTTATAAAAAATAAAAACTGACTATCAAGACTATCAAACCTTTTCTCACACTAAACTTAAATGGAAGTTGTTTAAAAAAAATGATATGAAAGTAAAATCTTTTGACATCATGTCATCATTGACGTCATCATTGACGTCATCATTGACGTCGGATGACAATAACCCTGACTGAATACATTCTAATAAGGTATATATTTTTCCCTGCCTTAATGCAAGGTTGGTTAGCAACTTATCTAACAATCTTTGGACTAACATCATGCCATGTCATGCCAACATTTTCATTCTCTTATCCCCACCTTGGGGAAAAAACAAACATGAACAAACTCACAGGTTAGCGATCCCAGCCTTCCTGACAGCAGTGGAGATGGCTTTGACAGCCGTGCAGATGGAGTTCAGCAGGTTGGTCAGCTCACCTGTGCCCTGGGCCTTCCTGCCCTCCTCCAGAACAAACCTGGTGAGGGTCACCACATCGGTATCGAAGGCACCTCTGTCAGACATGATGCTGTCAAGACTTGGAACTGGGACTTGGAC
Organism: Beryx splendens; assembly: GCA_900312565.1. Classification (NCBI taxonomy): domain Eukaryota; kingdom Metazoa; phylum Chordata; class Actinopteri; order Beryciformes; family Berycidae; genus Beryx; species Beryx splendens. Next base: position 12,043 of record OMOV01022076.1, read on the forward strand.
CAGTTGCTTCAAGTGATATAGGTGAGCAAAGCCTCAAAGTTTAGAGGACTCTAGCACTGAGATAGGGGAAGGGACGGGGGTGTGCAAATAATCTAGCCAATCACAAGTCTGCATTCCCACAGCTAGTAGATGGTTTGATCACATCTGTCACTGCAGGTTGAAGAGAGCAAAGTTCAAAGATAATGAACATTTTTGCTCTACAGTAAGCTTCAGCTGACTTACATGAGATGGTTGTGAAAGGATACACAGATACAGGCAGCCAGCTCATTATTGTTTTGTGCTTTTGTCTTACTGGGACTCAGGTACCAAATAAATATTGATATTTTTGCATTACTGGCTGCTCCCTTCCCTATTTCCTTTATGTTTTGCCTCCTGAGTTCCTTACCTGTTATTTCTTGCTGTGCTGATTGTAAGACACCACATTGTTCCTCTTGCAGAATTTCCTAAATATTGTACTGAAATTGTACTGATATTCATACACTCTGATCTCTCAACTGGGTAAGCATCCTGAAGACAATTCCAAGGCATGATTGCGAAGATGATTCTACATTTATTTTATGGACTGCATTCTATAACAATGTGACATTTACAAGAATACTCTGAATGGGGTTCTTCAGTCATTCCCCATCCATCATTGGAATGGAAAATTTGACTTGTGACTTTCAGTTAACAAAGTACAACAATTTAAAAAATCACCAGTTTTTATAACATCACCACTGTCACCCACTTAGACACAATTATCTTCTTCCAAAAGGGCTCTTACCAACCAGAAACAATGTTTATGTTGCAACCAATTATTCTTTTATCTAATGGCAATTTTCTTACATGAAAAAAACATCACTGAAAGTGATTAAACATGCTTTCCCTGCATGATCCTGAATAGCTGAGTAAAGTTCAAATCATAGGTCAACTCATTGTCCTTGTCTACCCTACTTGCCTTTCGTTACACTGTTACTTCATATGTGCTGATAAAAATATTTACAAGACAATCTTTAACCACGTCAAGCGGGAGCAGAGTGTGCGTGTTCTGTCTCGGTCTACATGGCTGTCTGCGTGTCTCTGTCTGTGGGTAATTGGTTTATGGCCATCTGAGTATGTGTGACGAACATGCCTAGGTAAAATGAATTCACCTGGTTCATGGGGTTACTTGAATTACAACATAAGTTTACACAGACTGTCAGAGACTAGTTTCACAACAGGAAGCCAAAGTTGAACTTTGAACTTGAATAAGCTCTGCCAGGCATGACTATAACAGCAACTGAAAACTAATGGTGTGTGTTGGCCAAAAAACACTCTGCTCAGTGATGAACATGTTGCAAATGTGATTTCTGCTAAATAATAGTCACTAATCAGCTTGTGAGGGTTACCAATATTACAAATGAAAAATATGACAAATATAATTGATGAAAGCAACATGAATTCATACTTATCATCACCATTAATGTTTTCTTCAAGAAGCCCCTATTTAATGGACCCCTAATCTGGATGAGGAACCAAGATAGATGGGTAGGTTTTAGGAGTCTGTACATGAAATAACAGTGAAATTTAAAAAAACAAAACTCTGGGAATTCCATTAATCACACTTTGGGACCAACTTTGGTTTTGCTGGCCAAATGTGGGGGACACATGAAAATGTATTTCTCCATCCTGTCCACATGATGTCACTCAGTCACTTACAAAATGTTGCATGAAATATGGGCACAGTTTCATTTACTGAGATTATAACTTAAAATTTCCTGCAAAGCAGTCATTATCTTCTTCTCTTATAAAATTTCCAGCACCATTAACGTTGGACTGGTGAAGTAGTACCATCTGCAGGACGTTAGGATGAGCAACACATTTGTAAAACTAATGCTTATGTTAGTTGTAATGTTAACTGCCTGACTGTAAGTGTTACTTTGGTGTCCTCTGTAGGCTGAATGCTGCATGGTATTTTCAGTGCAGTATTTAAAGTAAATTTATTTAAAGAATGTGTTACAACACACTCAGAAATAAACAGTAAACCTCATTGGCTGGCTTCATGTGGGCAAAAGGGATGAGCGGGTTTTGCCTTCATCTGGTCCCTCTAATGTAAAAGTAACTTTTTAGCTTCAGCTTCTTGTGATGTCACCATGCCATACACTGACTAAAGAGACTTTTCAGTAGATCAATGGAAAATTTGTTCATCACAATAAATGAATGTTTGATTCGATCTAAAAATAAATAAAGATATTAGCCTATCTAGATAAAATTTTTAACCCTTTTTATTAACTAATATCAAGACAAAACAAACATTATATTCAAATATCGAGCAATATTATCTATCAAATGACAGAAAACATCACGTGCCTATGCTTGGATGATACAGCTTACATGAATATTTTATTGATGTACAGCCTACCACCTGACTCCCGGGAGCAGCGGTCGTATGCTTTGACAACTTTCCGCGCATGTGCAGTGGGTTCTGGATCCATCTGTGGGGTGAAAACTTCTTTCCTCGCAGGAATGGCGTTTCACAGTCCAGGCCGAGAGAAGACAGAGTAACCAACAGTGTGACAAACTACCGCTTGAACTTCAACCAGATGGTACCCGACCTCATCCAACCAATGAGGCTATTTCCTGCCAACATTTTAACTTCCTTACGTCACTTGAGCATGTCGTCACCGGTAGGCTGAACACTGAATCCATCTCTCCTCCTCCTGCACAGGTGAGTGTCATCATAACAGGTAGCCTAGCTTTTAAGATCCATTTTAAAATAAGCCTATATAAATGAAAGGTTCTCTGCTCCTTGGCTTGATAGCACTATATGGTTAGTTAAATTCTTCATAACTCAGCATTTGTCTGTTGTTAGGACACTGAGAAGCTGCTGTAATTGTGTCACTACTAACACCCAAACATGTCATCTTTTGCATACCTGTTCTACTTACATGTGAAACAGTGTCAAGATAATGTAATTCCCAATTGTCAAACAAGTTGCAAACTAGCCTACATGCTCAACTTAGTTATGGTAATGACAGGATTTTTTAATTTTTTTTATAACCTGCTGCAAAAACACAAACATAGGTCTAGTTTGGTCTAATCCACAAAACTGGCATAAGTAGCCTAGTGTTCCTGCTTACATCAAGAAGAGATTATTTTGTTGATCGCAAAACCCATTCATCTAACACTTGCGAAACCACATGGAGCAATTTAATGGGAGATTTAGCTAACAAATACAGCATGTTCCAGATGGCTTTGAGACAGTGGTCCCATGGAGGATTATATTCTCTATGGTTCTGGTCCAGTATACTTAAAATTCATGCCAACAATGTATTGACTATAAAATGCTCTAGGGGAATATATATGGTTCCATGTTTGCTAATGAGTAGATTTATGGAGAGGATTGCTGTGGCTACAAAGCTCTGCAGAGTTTCATTGCAAGACCTCCTTAAGCCAAGAACATGTTTGACTCACCAGTGATGCATTGGTTGCGAGCTCTAAAATAGCTGATGCACATGGGATTGACATTATACCCACCAAATTCCTCAAGAAGGTTATTGGGGCTATAAGACCTAGTCTGCTCCCTATTGTAGCTTCCTAATTGTACCTCTTCTGGAGAAACCCACCATTTTTACTATGATTATAACTACATGTCTATTTCTATGTTGCATATTATCTCAAAGATTATGGAGAAAGTGATTTTAAAGCAACTCATAGCGAAAATGGAAAGAAGTAACATGTTTGAAGAATTGCAGTCAGGTTTTTGCCAGCATCATAGTACTAAAACCGCCCCACTTATGGTTATAAATAAATATCCTGATGAACGCAGATGCAGGTGAGTGTTCTGTGCTAGTGATGCCAGATTTAAGAGCAGCAGGACCAATTTTCTCCACAGTATGCTAACACATGGACCACCTCATCCACAGGTGTGGGAATGTCGGGGGGTGTTATGATTCAATTTGCAATTCGAGTCATGATTTGATTTGAACTCAGTCATTAATTCATCATGATTATCTGCACCATGTGGTTCGCTACATAAATTATAGATTGCCATTTTGAACTATTTGCCCACTTGACTATAGTAGACAGTTGAATACATTACAAAAAAAAATAAAAAATTGTCTGTTAGATGCAGACTATTGCAGACATCTGCAACAAAAATGTAAACCTTGAGTGTATTGAATTTAAACTGAACTTTTTCAAGTACATTTCCTTTTTACTACTCTCTATTGCTGATTGATACCATACAGTTAGACAACCAATACCTAGTTCATGAAAGCTTTTCCATTGGCTGTTCTAAACACCTATGAGGGAGTCCTTCTTTCCCAGACAAAATCTCCTCTTCTCTGCTGAAGTGATGGAAGCAACAAGAAGGTAAAAAAAAGAAAAGAACCCACAGTCAAGAAAAACAAGAATCATGCTTTAGAGCAGTGGTTCTCAACATGGAGTCCGGGGACCACCTGGGGTCCTTGAGGGGCAAGGAAATTAACATCATTAGAGAATGTAGAAGAATGACTGTTTTGATCATAGTTTCTCTGTAAACTCTACTTGCAATAAAGATAGTCATGGGATTCTGGACAAAATCATATCTGACAATAGAAATATTCTCAGATTTGGGTCCAAGAGACAAAATCTCATCAAATGGGGGTCTGTGGCTTTAATGTGGACTAGATTAGGGGTTCTTGATATGAAAAAGGTTGAGAGTATATCAGCATATACCGCACAGTGGAATCCCTCTCCCCAGGTTGTTTTTTTTTTTTTTTTACAGCTTTTGTGTGTTGAACTTATATTAACACAAACACACACACACACACCCACCTAACCAAACCTACCACACCAACCACAACACC
>OMOV01022081.1:2114-21947 GCA_900312565.1 Beryx splendens
CCCTCCCTCCCTCCCTCCCTCCTCTGTCCCCCCTCTCCTCCACCTGATTGCACCTGAACGTCTCACAAGATTGCAAGACAATTTGGTGTCCATGAAACGCAGTGTTGTAGGTCATGCAGCCCACAGCAACAGCTTAACGTGGCACAGGTTAAAACCGTAGACATGTCTTCTCCAGGCATTAACACTCCGCAAAATCACCGGAAGGGATTTGATTCATGACCTCCATCTCTGACCAATTTGTATTTGTCTATAGGCAAAGTGCTAAGGATTCATAGTGGCTTGTTATTTGATATAGGCCTATTCCTCTGAAAAAGATAAAGTCACAAGCCCCAAGGCCTCAAACGGATGGAAGTTGTGTGAATCATAAAATATTCCATTAGTGCAAGGTTCCATTTGAAAGCCTCATAAAGTGAACCCATTTTACGTCTGGTGTCACCTTAATAAATAGTGAATGGCTCTAGAAGACCTTTCTATCTATTAGTATTATCTAGCATTTTGCTGTCAGTGTCGTCCTTTGGCATCCTTGGCAGGCCTAACACTTACATCAAAATGTTTACCATTTTCCAATAAACCTCTTGGAAGAAATTTGTACATGGCACCCGCACCCTGCATGCACATCGGACCCAAACATAGCTAGACCTAGTTTACTGGTTAACTACAGCTATAGTATTGTACGAGGAGGTAACACGACATGTTTTTTGTTCTTTCAGGCTCTCCACCAGAGGATCCTGGACAACAACTTTGTCATTGTTAGAAGCAAAGATCTGGTGTGGAGAAGGCAGGACTCTGAGAGGTTTTACGCTGAGCACGCAGGTGAGGAAAACATCACTCGTCTGTGTTCATTAAGCTCCCTATGTATTCGAATTAGCAAGGCTATACTGCAGTGGCTCCATCCGACCAAACAAACGAGTCAGCGGCACGCTTGGCTGATGCATCACTAATTCCCATGTGTCTGGGCTACGTAACAAGCGTAGTGCCACCAGTTACTGCTGCCGTCCAGAGAAGAATTTGCTGTGAATATGTGAAGTGGTTGGTTATCCATTTTCCAGTTTGTCTAGCTTCAAAGGCACAACTTGAATCAGACCAGTCAGAACCAGACAATTCATCCCCTCCTGTGTTAACTGGGCATCTGCTTCCTGGGAAAACAAACCTTCCCATGTCGGACGATGAAGAACAATTTTCAAATCGCCAAAGGCTTCAGGCGTGAATGAGTTTATGTGTGATGTGATATCTTTTAGATAATGAGAGCTGTCTGGGAGGAATACAAGGTTCCTGGCTCTTTCAGACCTGTGTTGCCTCTGTGGCGCACTCGCACTGCAGTTATTGCTTTTTCTATTGTCTGTGTCCTCCCTTGAGCTTCAGAGGCATTTTCACTTCAAATGTTTTGCTTTTGTGTTGCTTCTCAGGGCGATTCTTCTATCAAAGACTTGTAGAATTCATGTCAAGGTAAGCTTTACTTAACACTGACAGAGATGTACGATTCCCACACCCATGCCAATGTTGGTTAAGTGCATGTCTGTAACTATAGTGCTTTCAGGCATTTGGATAAGTGCTGTTTCTTTTGTATGAAGTACTGGAAAGGGAATAACTGTTAAAACATTGTAGGGAAAAAACAGTCTCATCACTTAGCCCACTGGGCTGACACATAAAAGCACATCTCGGTTGATAACACTCTTATTTCACACTCACCAAGTCACCAAGAAATCATTTCTATCCAGATTCTGAAACACCACTACAGGGGTTTCACTTATTTATCAGTAGGCTGCCATGTTTAGCGCTCGACCCCTGGAGCAGTCGTTTGAAGAGTGGCATGCAGCCTACCTATTATAGTTTGTATGGGCTCCTCATGCCGAGGACCCCCACTGGATTGCTAAAGGTGCTTTTAATCACAGTCATCTTTGTAGAGACACTGTGGTGAAGCCACGGTTGCTACAGCAACCTCTCCTTGGGTGAGGTTATTGTTAGTGGAGACACAAAATGGATCTTCAGCACGTCAGCAAGTCCAGCTTGAAGCACCCTGTCTGCCTTGTTTTGCATAATCTGATAGCTACATACGCTGGATATGTATTTATAGGCCAACTTTCTTCATAGGGGGTTGCAGCGAGAACAGATTGAACGTTCACTGTTTGGCTCTCTATTTACAGCTAGTCAAGCATCCAGCGCTCCAAACTAAAGGTTTGTAACAGGCAGAGAGAGCAACATATGGCTTTGCACTTGTGGCTCATACTGTGCTGTACTGATAATATTTAACCATGAATGCTCAGATTTTTATTTCACACTCTTACCCCCAGTGGTCCGATGCGGGCGTACATTTTAGGCCGAGAGGATGCCATACATCACTGGAGGGAACTGATGGGACCAACCAAAGTGTTCAGGGCCAGATATACCTCTCCTGCCACCATCCGCGCCCAGTACGGACTCACAGACACTAGGAACACTACTCACGGCTCAGGTACGAAGCCTCATGATACAAGAGTAATTATGCAATATGCTATTTCTAATTTAAAGGGGTATTATGTCATTTATTTACATCTTTCATTTTTAACTCTCCTTAACAATTCATGCTCCTGCCTGCAAATCCCCAGGCCAACCTCTCTGTTTTACAACAAGTCCGAAGGCCAGTGCATCTTTACAAGGGCAGTCAAACCACATGATGTCCTGCAATATTCGCAGGTTTAGTGCAGACCTGGAGTTGCACTGAAACAGTGTAATCATAGGCCAGAAACACAAGCATAGGTAAAAAAAACTGCCACACACTTAAAAGTGATTTTTCAGGCAATTTGCAAAATTAGTATTTGAACATTTGTATTTTTTTCCTCTTCCATAGTCCGTCTTAATATCTGCCTTAATATTTTGATTTAGTTAAGAGTCTGAAGCAATTGATTTTATTATGGCCCTATAGTACTAGATGAGTGGTGCACAAAGTGGTCTGAAATTACAGCGGTGCAGATTCTCAAGGGTCTGAGTGTTCAACAATAGTCTCTGTGTGACCAATCATAGAAGTTGCTATTGTGTAATCATTATACGCTGTAATCATAGGACAGATCTGGATATTTCTTCAGGTATAGAAAGTGCCTTTCTATAACTGAAGAAACATACATATTCACCCCCATACTTCCATTTTTAGACATGCCTGAAAGATATGTTTGTTCTAGTTATACATTTATTACATTTACCAACTGTTCTTAATAGAGTATTTCTTAATCTGCCATTCTTCTTACCAGATTCAGCTGAGTCGGCACACAGAGAGATCAACTTCTTCTTCCCAGAGTTCAGTGTGGAGGAGTGGATGGAGAAGGAGGAGCCATCCTTCAGAGTAGGAGAGATACAATACGACCAGGAAAAACAGATCCACACACTCTCGACACAAAGCTGACCCCAGAGCAGACGTTAGAGTAAAAGTGATGGCCAACTGTACAGTTACTGATCGAGGACCACAGAAAAAAAACCTCTTTTGCTCGTCTTATAGGTCCATTGCACAGTAATACAAGCTGCCAGAGTCGATGTTGCATGCTGTGTGTAAGGAGGACGCTGCTAAAAAAAGGGGCATGTTTGTTGTTGTTCTTCACTGTTTTTTAAAGGAAAGTGGGAGAGGACATTTAGCATTGAACTAGTTCTCCAGCAACACTGTAAAGATGAGATACATCTGACAGGGTCTCTAAACAGCCACACTTGTTCCCTCAACCAATATGGCACCACTGCTCACCTATGTTCCTCACTGTATGTAAAGCAAAAACGACAATATGCTCATCGCTTGTGTGTGTCATCAAAATAGCTCTCTCCTGAACATGTTACTAGTCGTACAACTTCTATGAAGTGATTTGAAAATGATCAGAGCCATAAAGCACACCTTGTTTGATTTATTAAGTAAAAAACTCACGAGACTTGGGAGAAAAAGATCAGAAATCCAACACTGTATTGTTTTCCCGACATTAAAAAAGGTAGAAATACAAACAACGCATGACGTATGAAGAGTTTCTACATTATCAACACAGACATAAAAGCAGGCTTTACACACTGTAAATAGTGCAATCAACACAATCAGATTCCGATTCCTGAGCCATTCAAATTTAAGCCAGCGGCAACTACGTTGTATATCAAAGTCGAGTAAGAGTACTGTGTATGAAATGTTTATGTGAATATTCATGTGTGTAACATTAGTTTTATAGCATACACATCTTAAAACGCTTTCCTGTTCCAGTTCACTGACTGAATGAGCCAAATAATGATTGTCTTTCCATGGTTTTGGAAGTGGCTGTCTGATTTGATGTCTGATAAAGTATGCTAAAATGTCACTGTTCTTTTGACCAACCTACATTTTCACATGTGAACATCATTTTCTAAAAACTTTTTTTTCCACCTGTCAAGATACAGTAAAACAACACTGCTGTAACAGGCACATAGAGATACCTCATACAGTATTAAATACAATACGGCCTAGGTCACCACGTTTCTCAGGAAAATGAGCCATGTACCTAAGAGGAGACACGCTTGAGTCGCACAGTACAAAGTCAGACATCCCTCTTGTGCTTTCTTCTCATGCTTATGGCCATAAAGTCAGTCTATAAATCCCCTGCGATCAAACCTTCAAGTGTTCTCCATGAAACTAAATTAATTCCTCAACAGATCAAGCAGTGTTCAGTTGTTTCACAGTCATTTATCTTTGGCGCCTCCTACCTATCCTCGCTGCACTTAAGTGTTTTGTGTGGCCACCTGTTTGAGGCTTTCAACAGGTTTCATAACCTCGTAGGTGGTGAGGGACTTCTCCTTGATCTTTCCGCTCTTGTCCACCTGGCGGATGCTCTGCGTCACCGTGATGGTCACCTGCTTGGTCGACATTCGATTGTCCTGCCACTTCGTCTGGGAGGGGAGGAAAGCGAAAGAAGGGAGACGGATTGTAAAAATAAAAAATAAAAAAAATAGAATTAAAGCAGAAACAGATGGCATGTCTATGGTGAAGTTAACAGATGTCAGTAGTTTTCATTGTAACTTGTGGCACAATGCAGTAAGTGAAACAAGAGGCACTTGAGCTGCCTAATGTCCCGCCATAATCACCATGATATAAACATAGTTATGCTAATGAGGTCATTCATCAAGCTAATTCATGTATTAATTAGCACATATTTCAGTGTTAAAATACTTGTTTTCACATAACACATGGGTGGTATTAATTTGAACTCCATAAAGAAACAAGGAGTTATACTGCTTTCAAGAAAATAAATTTTTCTCATTAATATGTAAATTTATGCAGCAAGGTGCTGCAAAATCTAATCAGATCCTCAACTCTATAGGAGGAATCTGGTGTAAGTATGAAGTTTCTATCGTGTTGTTCTTGTTCTCGAGTAATTGTATTGACAAGAATATGTCTAGTATAGAAAGACGCTACCATGACAACATAAGGTCCTGCATACTATGTACCTGTACAACAGGTGTCTGCATATCCTGAACAGAGAGTAGACGTTGGAGCTATCAAAAGCATCAGAGAGCAACTTACAATCTCCTCGGTGCGTAGGACACTTCTGCGCTGCACTGTGGTGCCAGAGGAGGGTAACACCGCCTCCTGGTGGGGAGAGGCCAGCATTGCACGGGGGCTGCTGGGTTTCACATCGTTCAGATTGGCCTCGGACATGGCCGAGCAAACCTTCAGGTACGCCTGAGCCGGAGGAGGTAGGCCGTCTTCAAAGAAATCTGGAACTGGAACAGGAAAAAACTGGAGCTGTGACCCGTTTGCAGCAACTAAATCACTGTACATCCATGCGTGTGCTCTTATGAGAAGTGCTTTACTGTGAGGGTGTACTTGTGGCTGCAGCAGCCGGAAGATGGTGAGTTTGTGACTAGTAGTGTGTGTTAACTGCTGGCTTGAACTTTGGAAACTGGGAATCTGGAAACTTGCTTTGAAAGGAGGGGGAAGTGAATCAATAACCCCCAACATGAACCTTCAGTTTGTCCTTGGGCACACCCACTGACATCCTGCGTTGACATCATTCCTCTTTTCATGTCATCCCAAATCTCAGCATCCACTCGTGCCAGTTGGGTTGGCGAGGAGGTTTGAATGACATCAATCCAGGAGTTTGTTTTCCTCCTAACCCTTGACATTATGAAGATCACCATCCCTTTAGTTAATGCATCCAACATACAGCGCTGAACAATGATTCAAGGAGTCCTTTTATCAGGAGTCACTGCAGATGAACTTAACATGGTCACTGACACAGATTTTACCCATCTGTGTTGTGACTGACTGTGACAGGCAGCACAACAGATCCTGAAACAAAGTGCTGCATGGTGACTCATCACATAAACATTACCATATTTGAAAAACATCCTGTTTTGTGGGCCGATGTATGCTATACTGTTACACACCCGTTGCTGCCAGCTGCTAATTAATCTGAGCAGATTTGGATCTGTTTAGTCTCTTCAGAAAGTCGCTTAACCGAATTTGTCTTCACAATTAGATCAAGGTTCCTTTTATCGCATCAGCTAAAGGTTGTACCCGTTGCCATGTGAGCCAGATCCCGTTTGAGCACACTACTACTGATGCAGCCTATTCAGCCCATCCACTGATTCATCTCTCCCCCACATCAAAGAATCGGTGCCCAGAAATGTACAGTGTCTCTGGCAATGACACGTTTACAAACTACAGTACCAGTATAGTCAGATCCATCTTCAGTTGTCACACATCCTGCATAGCTCAACTGGTGAATATGTTATAGAGATAATCAGAACATAATGGGTTTCAATTCAGTGCAGAACATCCATGAAAAAGAAGTCACACATGATCACTGGGCTCCAAAAATGAGAACCCCTCCCCCAGATAAAATTATTGGCATTTCAATTATACCATATTCTATGGTGGGGATCAATTAAGTATTCGTTCAACAACTCATGGATTATTAATTTGTTCAGCCTAGTCCCCTTTACAGATCAATTAAGTATTCATTCATTCACCCACCGATCCATAATTCATCTTTCTCACCAGGGCTGATTGTTTTCTCGGAAGCGAAGCCGGCCTCGGAGGAGTTCTCGGAGGGGATGCTATGGATGGACGACAGGGGAATGTCGGTGTCGGTGCTGGTCAGCCACGTCGACTCCGTCTCCTTGGTCCAGCTCTCCAGGTAGCGAGGCTCCAGAGCGTCTGTCCTGCTCCCCCCGCACCCCATGGCTCTGCCCTGCCTGAACCCAGCTGGACTTTCTTCAGCATTTAGGAAGAGAATTATTAGAGACGGACTGACATTTCAGTTCAATTCAATAATAGGGAACTGGAGTTTCTGTTCGCATTTTAGATTGAATGTGTACTGAGCCAGATGTGTTTCTCAGGACAGAAAGAACACAATAAAGCAGAGCCAGTCGTTTTACTTATGCTTGCAATTCAACACTGGTGATATACTGCAACTTAAATAATACAAATTGACATTACGTTGTTTTTAATCTAGACATTGGAGCAGATATGTCCTCATATGACACCAACACAAACTTAAGTACCATCAGTTTTAATACTTACAAAACCTAAGAATCTCTGGTGGCACAGGAGTGTGCCACCTTTCACAGCAGTGTGAAAAACTGAGCTTCCTCATAAGATTAGAGTCAAAACACTTTTATCCCCCCAAAGAGCGGGCTGAGAAGTTTCGTCTGCATTAACCCGATCACTTTGCCATTCCTCCCTGAGTCACTGAAGATATCATTTTTCTATGTCCATCAACTCGGTCAAGGAGAAACACACTGAAGCGGGCCAATCAATCACATTTAGCCACCTATGAAATGGAGGGAGAGACAGAGAGACAGAGAGAGAGAGAGAGAGAGAGAGAGACAGAGAGAGACAGAGAGAGACAGAGAGAGACAGAGACAGAGAGAGAGAGAGAGCAGTCATGTTGGTTAGACTACAAGAGCAAGGATTATAATGGATGAAAATACAGTAGTTTTTGTTTAAATTAACCTGATGCCTCAATATGCACTGGTCAATTGTGCAAATTTATACATATAATGGAACTGGGGGGAAAACAACGTACTTTTATTAAATTATTACAAGACAACTACAACATAATAACCACAACCTCCATCATTCAGTGTCATTAATAATCACTAATCAGTATGAATTAGTGAACACCTACATTAAAGTTTGCTTATTGCACGCTGACATAGATTGCAGCTTATGGCTTTATTTACGTAGTAAGACTGACTGAACTGTTCGGGCCTTTTTTGGGCTTCCCCGTGATAATTAGGCTCACATCTGTCAGTGCATTGATTAATAACATGGTCGTCTCACGTGCCAACGCGCAGCCTCACGTAACATGATTTTGATAAATAACAAAATAGATTATGCAAATGGAGGCACAATCCATGCACACGAATAGTCAAACAATGACATTTTCGCAGCTCTCGAGCCATTTTATCACTATAGGCCACGCGCAAAGAAAACCATTGATGGCATGAAATAAATCAAATGAAACGCCGCGAGGTGCGCGCGGCGGAACCGCGAGCGACGCCGTTTAATCGCTGTCGGCTAATGGAGCGAGAGGAACCGCGCAGTAAATTATGGACGGTAAAGGCTTACTGGTGATGGGAATTCCTTTCGCCCCTCGTCTCGGTCTTCCTCGGTGTCGCCTGCCAAACCATAACACACTGTCAATAACGACCCTCCTCCCGCGCGCTAATAGCCCGGGCACGTGACCGCACGCTCAATTACGCTTGGTTTTTCTCCGCTTTCCTCATCCATCCTCTTCATCACAGCTCACTACGACGGGACAGTGACATGTAAATCACTCGCCCGCGTGTTTTGGTCCAAGAAGGTCAGGAACCATCTTTTTATTTTATTTATTTATTTTTTAATTAACACGTTACATATTATTCAACTAATTTATTGAAAAGTAGGCTCATCTCAACTGTTGCCGGGTAGGGTAAATTTAAAACAATGTAACCAATGTGAATACTGTTAGCCATTATGTTAGGCCATGTATAATGTTATGTATAATGTATAATGTATACAATTGTGTATACAAAAGTGTAACATGTATACACACTTACAAAGGATGTGTTATTTTAACACATCTGTGTGTCTTTCTTTGATTTCGAACATGTAAAATGCAGCAAAAACAGTAGTTAAAAACATATGAACAACAAAAAGAAATAAAAAATGAGAAAAAAGACATAATAAATGTAAATTAAATGTCTTTTCTTTCCTTTTGTTGTTCATATGTTTTTAACTACTGTTTTTGCTGCATTTTATATGTTCGAAATAAAGACGATGTTTACTGACAATCTTTAGGACAATGCACACTTGTGTTACTTCTCAACACAAGGTATGTCAGTAACAGCACACAACATGTGTTGTCATTAGGTTGTGTTGAAAAGTGTGTGTTGTACCAAAGAAGACACACAGACGTGTTGAAATGAGTGTGCATAGCATATTATTTACAGACTATGGTACACACATTTCAGTGATAAATGAAATGAAATGAGACTAATGTACATATCGCATGCAGCCATAATCCCCTCAAGTGTTTGAAGACGAGACATGTGAGTCAAGAATGAGATTTATATCTGCTTTGCATTTAAGGCATGTTGACGCTCCTGTCCAGAGAGACTTTCAGTGAGTGAGGTAGGGATTCAATGTCTTTCTCAATGGCAGTCTGACAGGACACACTGCTGTTGTAGGGTTTGAACCTGTGACTTTATGGCTACAGGCCGGTCACTCCCACCACTAGGCCACCCTCCCACTCCAATGAGATGTTCACTACTCTGCCCACAAGGGGACAGTCACAGCCCACTGCTCTTACATGGTTCTGCTAATAAATGCCAGAAAACAGAAGGCATATTCTTAATTAAAGACTCAAAGGGTTAGCTTAAAGGGGAGTTGGTAAATATTTCACTTATAGGGGGTCGTTCAGTATTTCTTAAAAACAGATGGGAGCAAAGACGATGTGAAATATAGGCCTAGTCATAGACAATCTAACAGGTCAAAATACTGATGGATTACTGCTGTCCTGTGGAAACGTTCACTTCGCCATGCAGCCGTTGTCTCCTCCAACACTGCATTTTCATAATTGCTTTTGAAACTTCTCACTTGGCAGCAAAGTGCACATTTATCACAGTCCTGTGATTGCTTCGGTCAGTGAGGAGTTCTGATTCCCATAATGAACAACAGAAACAATAAATCAGACGCAACACACCTCTCATTGTGGTGGACTGTCTGAAGCAGTGGAGCATTTGAAAAGTACAGCTTTGAAGTATTTAATGCCACTTGAGTAAATCAAGGTGATTTTTCACGCGTGTCAGGATGCATTAGCTGTCAATAAAGGAAATTGCAAAAAAGAAAAGAAAAATAGAGCTTCACTTGTGAGATCAATTCACTAATTAGCAAGCTCGAGTCATATTTACTGCTACTCAAGCAGAGGAAATGATTTGTCTGACCTTTAATGGGCAACATTATAAATACAGAACCCAATTCAATTAGTGAACCTCCCGTCAATGCACATATGCCACTAATGCTGCTTTCATTAACTCGTTACATTGTGTGCCTCATACAAAGCTGCTGTGTGGTGAGCAGCCATGCTCAAATCC
This sequence comes from Beryx splendens, assembly GCA_900312565.1. Taxonomy (NCBI): domain Eukaryota; kingdom Metazoa; phylum Chordata; class Actinopteri; order Beryciformes; family Berycidae; genus Beryx; species Beryx splendens. The sequence continues at coordinate 12,669 of OMOV01022081.1, forward strand.
TGGACAAACCTCTAATTATAATTGATTCAAACATCTGACTTTGAAGTCAAATAGTCGAGGTGTGCTGGACCTAATGCACAAACACCTCAGAGGACAGATGCAGATGATTTGTAACACTCCTCGTGCCTTTCAGATAGGGGCAGGACGGATAGCCTCTCTGTAATGTATAAACTCTGTCCACCTTGCTTTTGAATATATTAAACACATTTTTATGGCATTTCTTCACTACTGGATAGAATACAGTGGAGAGTGACAAGAAAAACAGAAGTGCTCAAAGGAATGATACCCAAGTCTGAGCAGGTTTAGCCCCCATGACACCTTGCTCACTTAGCATGCACTCCTGTCTGCCGCACTGCTGACCCTCCCCATTATATACATTCACAAGCGGAAAAGCACTCAGCTGAATAACGCCGTCACACACACACACACATGCACGCACACGGATCACAGAGAAGAGGCAGAAGCTGAATCCTGGTCCACTATGAGGAATTAGCAGCGGGACTAAGACCCAGCTGCCAGCCTTGCCCTTCAAATACATATTCAACCATTACTTTGTCCAGGTCTGGCAGGGCCTGAGCTGAATCAAATCCCCCTGTCTTCCTGAGCTCGGCCCTCGCTTCATTCCCCTGTCACCCAGCTAATGAATCTCGCTTCTTGTAGACAGCCTGGTCAATATGGGGCCGGACAGCTTTGATTTGTATGTCCTGCCCCTCTGTCCTATTGGACTACTGGTCAATAGGCCTGTCTTCCCATTACCCTGGCGATTAATGTGGCATGCTGCCAAACACTACACAGGAGTGACTGTGGTCGAGCTCTCAGCAGTGTCTCAGCCACAAGTGAGCCCGAACGGCATGACATTAAACTGAAAATTGGCCTTAAAGCAGGTTTCAGCATGCAGCAGTCTTCCTCTGAATATGAGCAAGTCTGTCCCAAAGTTGGAAATCGGCGAACCAAAGTCTCTAATCTGTGATATCTTTGCTAGACAAGATCTAGAGCTGCTCCGCTGACGACAAATTGGAGACTGATTTCGTCAGCAGGCAGTATGTTTGAGCCAAATGAGCTTTATGTCGTTGCTGCGCTGATAGTTATGTGCCCGCATCCCTGCAAAATCACTCTAGTTAATGGCATTGTGTCCGCGAGGTCTGTCTCTCATTCGCTGTCTGTTGCAGCTCCTGATGCTGTTGCTATGGGATAGACTTGTTGACGTTCCCATATCGTGGCTGTACAAGATCATGTGGGAATTTTGCTTTCATTTTCCCTTTAAGTTTGTATATAGTGTGCGTGTGCCTTAAGCCAAACTGTGTGCTTCAGCTTCAGTATTCATCGCCCCTGCTTTACTTTCAACAGCTGGTGAAGGTTGATAGCGAATATGCATTCTCCATTGATTTACAAAGTTTTGCAGAAGGGAAAAGAACTATTTCCTGGCAAATTCTGTCAGAGGGGAGTGAATGAGCCAGTGTGAGGTGGGGAGGGAGCCAAGTGCAAACTTTCAGTGAGGCAGGCAGTGAGTTGTAGCACTGGAAAGCAAATTAGGATGCCCGGTCGGGGGGGAAAGTTGCTCCCTATCAGAAAGGTTCATTGCTTTTATGTGTCCATTCGCTGATTGTCCCGAGCAAAATGAAGACTGCAGTTATAAAGTATCCTGTGGTAAAGCTTCACGTGGAAGACAGGTCATTAAATCCTTGCACTCCTGAGATCCATGCCAGTGAGGACACACGAATATATGTTAAAAAAAAAATAAAAATAACTTTCACAGTATGTGTTTCTTAAGGCAATCGGCATCACATCTCTTTAAATACAAAAACAAGAACATACATAATAGAATGCTAAAGCATAAAGCAACAGTGTAATTTGGAAAACAAGCATCAGAAAAAATTGAAATATAAAACTGATAGAGGCCATATCATGTCCACTTATCCAGATTCCATCAGCAAATTGTAGATATTGGAGCTGCTCACAGGACAGCGAGGGGGCTTATCCAGATTGTGCTTTGCCTGGAGGTTACGGTTCAGCTGCATCAATCACATCTCTGGGCCTTTTCTTTTTTGGCAGGGATGTGGCTTCCCTCAGACTGGCAGTGACAACCCCTCCCTCTCATGTGGAGCTGTGCCAGCGACCCTCCAGAGGTTGTGTTCTTTCCATCCATCATGGTCTGAGCTAACGTGACACCTTTTCATTAGTGCAAAGTGCTCCAAAGGATACGGCCCGAAATAAGCCAGCGGGGCTAACACAATAGTATTCAGCAGGTAAAGGTGATAAGGAGTTGCTCTTAAGTTCATTAACTTCTTGGAGAATGAAGAGGGCATTACGTTGATTGTATAGACAGTTCAGACAAGCTCACTCAGTCGGCGAATTAAAAGCTGTGAAGATTTTCACTTTCTATTCTCAGACTGTTGATGTAACATAACCAGTTTGACTGAGCTTTCATACAATTCATACAAATTAATCACAGATCTGAAAAGTGAAGCGTTTCTTCTGTAATTAGCCCAAATGGAAGCTGGGGAAAGAAACTGCTTAGCACAGCATCATTAAGTATGGATATATCTTGCTCTCTGTGAAAGATTTTTCATTTTGGAATAGGTGAATCAATATAATACGTTATACCTTGATGAAACTAATCTGAAAAAGCCTTATCTCCTTTAGGATGACCACTGAAAAATTCTGACTGAACGCCGAGTAAGACTTTGTCGAGACTTTGTCAACTGAGCAACATCAAAAGTCATGTTTGGCCTAAAATATGATTCATATTGCCATAATAATAAAGGCATTCCCCCTGACTGATTTATGTCATTTCCCTTACTGTCATTTATATTATCAAGGGAAGTGGTGAATCGATCCTTCGCCACTCCTCTGGTCTCAATTGATATTTCTGCCTTTTAAATTCTGTTGAAGGCTGGGCCATAAATGCAGCCTTTGCACTTTATGTGCTCCATTCGTTTTATCCTGCTAAACACACAACCCTAGTCCTATAAGGCAAGGGATATTCCAGAGAGGGCACTGGTGGGGGCTTACAGAGCGAGACAGAGAGAGAGAGAGAGGGGGCATTAGCATTCATGGAATTTCTGGACAGACTCTTAGTTTTAGGGGAATTATCTTGGGAAACTCGGATGGAGCTAACATAAACATTAGAGTATGAGCTACCAGGCAAGAGTTTGGTGTGTGGCTGCCAGTCGGAGCCTAAATTGTATGGCTAAACACTAGAAAGGATCATGAATTTTGGAGGTTTCTAAGAGAAGGTCAACAAGCTGTCAGATGAACTACTGTTTCCTTGCTGTATGACTTAGAAAGTCTAACGCTCGTTACAGAAAAGTGTAAGAAAAGTCGTGGGACATTTTGAAACATGAGATATTTCACTTCTAAAATACAGTCAGGTTATTTGACTGTGGCTTGGCCTTTGTGTTATTAAACACTGCTAGTACAGCCGCTGCAAAAGTTAAGAGTGAGAGACGTTTGTTCTCTATTATAGGCACATACAGAAGTTCGGTTTAATCATGACCGGTGATTTGAATAACTTCAGTCAAATAACCGCTGGTACCGCTGGTGGATTTATAAATATTCCGTGTCATTCAACCAGCTAGGGATCACGTTTGACCTCTAACATTTTTTCAGTGGGGTCTTTTTCAGCTTTGAGGGAAGCCTGGCCCAGTGATCTGAATACTGATATAGCTGAAGAAACCTGGGAAGAATAATAAGCAAGCATTCACTCCATAAATGTCAGCTATAGGTTGATCAAATATGAAGTTATGCATAGATTGCATTACTCTAAGGCAAAACTGAGTAGAGTATATCCAGTGATCTCCCCATTATGTGAAAGATGTTAGACAGCAGAAGGGTCACTTGCACAATTTTTGGACAAATATATTCTGATGGTTTTCCAGAGGTTATAATAACGATATTTGACCTGAATCAGAGTCTCTGAGACTCTGAGTCTGGATCACCACGGACTGATGTTGGGGATGTTCTCTCTTCTGTGTTGAGGTTTGATGTATTACCATCTATGAAACCTATTACACATGCAAAAGAGTTACGCCTGTCCTTATATATTTTTTTTGCATATAATAAGGGTCATTAGTAAATGGCAAATTAGTAAACAATCAATAAATTGCATGGAAAATATGAATATACTTTTTGATAATTCAAGTTTGAGGCAGCATTGTGGGCAATATAGTAGTCAGACATTTTGTGGTAACAAGTAGCCAATATTAATACAATGATTTTACTTACTTTATTTTAAAATATTTACTGTAAAAAGAGAAAGAAAGAAAGAAAGAAAGAAAGTCTAACATGTCAATATGCTGTTATCTTTTCACACTATAAAAAAAAATCCCCTCAAGCATTACATCTTGATTTACTGACTTGATAGAGAATGCTTGTACTATAGATGTGACAGGAAGTTGTAGCCGTCACTAGTCAAGGCCATTTTTAGTAGAGATGTTGCACAGATGCACAGGCATGAGTGTGTAGGTGGAGGTCTGGACAGCTTGTCCATTAACGGTGATGGACAGTGACACAGGCTCCAACAACGGTCCCTGTCAGGTACATCTGCTGCCGCTCTTATCATCAGCCTCATGCTTTATGGGTTGCCATATCAATGCTAATAATGCTATTGCATAAACCTGTGTACTGTTTCAAAACAAAGGCCATTTCATTTGTTTATTTGTAATGCAGCACATTTCTTTATCAAATGAACGTCCAACAGTATGTGCAACAGAGTAAACTATCTCTGGAGGGCATTTTGTTTTGGTACGACAAAAATTATTTAATGAGATATTTTAATGGAAGCAATATTTGTAACTAAAAAGGCTGCTTTCAGTGGACCTAACATTGTAATAATGTGTGGCAAAGTAAATGTTGAGAGTGTTGATTTAATTTGCCAGGTCTGACTAGCTGCAGCTATGAATTCCACCCCGAGTGACATTTTGACAGAATAATTTCTACTGTTGGTGGAAAGCACCTTAACACTGTCATCTGCCATCAGAACCTAATGAGCCAATGAGATGATCTCATTAATTAACTGCTCTGTACTGAATCACGATATTCTCTCAGGGAGCACTAAGACGCTCTGAGAGACATTTCAGCAAACATGGACTTACATTTACAAAGTCAATAAGAGCAGTCAAAGAGCTAATTTAGATTCAGTTCTGCCAGTTTTATAATAAGATGAATTAGCAACAGATTTTTTTTAATAAAATGTGCAACACTATTCATATTTTCCCTGTTCAAATAGTTTTTGATTGGTCATTTGTTCAGTACACTTAGTGAAAAACCGGATGTGAAGTCAGCATTTAGCTGAACATTTCAGTAGCTGCTGTGTTGAGCCCTCCAGTCTCACTGACTGGCTATAAATGAAAATAGCAGATTTTCGTTACAATATTATCATATATCAAAAACATGACAACATGATCAGATATCAACAACGTGATCGTGAGTGTATCAAAGGAGATTACCATACTACTCCAGGCCGTTCTCCTTATTCACTCTAGTTGTATGAGTGGTGTTGCTTGGTTACAGTGGAGAGGTGATGGTGAGCAGCCAAGGACCATCCATGGCCACTTGGCATTGAGGACAGATAATACTATACATCATGTAGGGTCCAAGGAGAGCCACACTAGCAAGTGTGAACACCAAGTCATTGGCTACTACATTTTTTAATCAGATCTCAATATCGCCAATATTGGTTGATATCAAGTGACTACATTATCTTTATTTATCAGGAGCTTTAAAAGGTGAGTCTTGAGTGAGAGATAAACTCAGTCCTAAAACTTTTTGTGCTCTCTCTCTAGAGACGCCACTGCCAACCAACGGTTCCCTATTTCACGCAGGATCGATACATTCCAAAATGAATCCACATTAAAGGGGCAGAAGTGTGTATAACAATAAAACGGAACAGGCAGTGCAGCAGATGGGACTGTTTCATACTCTGCTGATTCACTGTAATGGGAACAGTAAACATCCCCAGCTCATAGCCTGATATATGCTTCTCAGAACTCAAACAGACAGGACAGACAAGGACTACAGTGAACCCGTTTCCCCACTGATTACCATCTCTTATGGTTAAGGTGTTCCCATTAGCATGCCACAGTATGTGTTTACCATTGTCTTGCATTGTTTGATCCATTTACAAGAGGCCTATGCTGCACTTCTTTGGTGCACTTTCTTTTCACTGAGATATTTTATGGAACAAAAAACGTAAACGATTTCTGACAAACACAAGTCAAAAAACAAAACACAAACAGATGTTTACTTTTGATGAAAATTGTAAGGTACATGCAAGCAAAGTAACTGGGTTGAGGTGAGAAGTGAAGCTAGGGACACCTTTGTCAATATCCAAATGCCACTAATCAAGAAACTGTCGGGGCAAATGATTTAAATGCAGTTAGATGCAGAGGTCTGGTGCAGCTTGTCTGACTGCAGATCACCACCGTTCAGGGGAATTGTAAAGGCATTAAAAAGTCTCACTACCTTATGTGATGATGGGTGCAGAACGAGCCTATGTTTCCCTTTACTTTTCCCAGCTGAAAGATTTAGAGTTATTGAATAATATAATGGAATCATCCATATACAGTATATTTTAAGTTTTAGCTTTTATTTGAGTGAAATGAGGATGCGACCGCGGCTTCTGAGTGGTACATTTTATTTGAGAGTAATTGGCTTTCAAAACAAAGTCGGCGTTCCACCCTGACATGTTTTAACTTCCAAACCCCCCCCCTTGTCTGATTTAATTGGCTGCCCTCTTCATTATTTAGCACTTTAGAATCTCCCCACGTGTTGACGATGCCAGCATCTGGTGGCCTGGGGGCCCAATGCGCTGGTTTTTCACAAGTCAGATTACTGTCTAGATCCTGTAGGTGGGCTTGGCGAGGATTTTTTCTGAATGAAGGTGGACTTTGATTTTGCACATACTGGGCACCACCTAAATGAACTGAAAAAAGTGACTTCCAGAAACTCAGCCAGCTACCTGCAGAGCAGTTCACACTCAACATTTATCTGATATGACATGACTGAGTGTCAACCTACAGTAGCTATAGCGTTGTTATTGGCACAATCCCAAACCAGCCCCTTACCCCTTGCCCTATCCACTTACCCTCCATTTGCGCGTTCACGTGGAGGGTTCGCCATATTAAGGGCCGTCCCAAACCAATTAGCGGGAGTGTAAGTGGACTGTTAAACCCTCCGATAGCGCAGACTCGAACGTCAGCTAGCACGAAGCGCACCTGCAACAGGAGACTGGAGGAAACACCAGACAAATGTTGTTCCTCGCGCTGACTTTACAGCCTCAAACAAACTGACGGACTGTGTGGTGAAGTTTAAAACTAAAAAGGAGAATATCTCATTGTCCTTAAGGTCGCTTGACTTGTAGCAAACTCATGAATGCCTTTATGCATGCAAACAAAAATAGTCCAGTTTACTTCACATTTCATTCTCATGGTTTTGGATGCTATGTGTTTACAGTGACAGTAACCTGTTGTCGTTGCCTCTCGTAAAATTTGAAATGGCAAAACAGCCGCGGGAGCAGGGCTTGTATCGGTTGCCATGGTGATGACTGCTTCCAATTGTTCCGGTAGAGTGGCAAAGGCGTGCCATATTTGGTCAATTAATTTCTACCCTCCCCCTTCATCCGAGGGCACCTCCACAGCTGCGAGTGTAACTTGATTTGGAGTGACACGGTAGTGAAGTGGTAGTGGGTTGGGGCTGGTTTGAGATTGGGCCATTGAGTGCCTTTGTCAGTCATTTTGGCAGGCACTACTGCTGATGCATGTCTCTCTCTATAAAGTATTTCACGCATGCTGACAAAATCAAGTTTCACATGTCAGCAATGTCAACTACTAATGCCTCTAGTCTTAATTTTAATGATGATGCTAATTGCAGGTGATGATGATAATTAACCTGATGCTGACACAAGTGATGAATTGCACCCTAAGTGGAACATTTTATGATGTTATTCAGCGACATTAAGATTAGGATTTCAGAACATCCCATTTATGGGTATGTGCTCATCACTCCACATCTGTCACTTTACTGTAATTTTTTTTTAAAAATAAATCCAATCCTAATCCAATGAGTTAATCAAATCAAAGAATCAAAGGTTATGTCTCCATATATTTCACTGGAGGGGATCCAGAGAAATATGGCCGTCTCCACACGCCACCAGGCTGTTAAGCTCAAGGCAGAGCAGAAGGAGTTCGTCCTCCGGCAAATGGAGGAACTCACATGGCTCCAGAAAAAGGTCTTCGCCATACTCGAGGACCTTCAGGCAGAGCGAAAGGAGAAGGAGGGCCTCCACCAAAAAATGGGGAGGACCTCCAACTTCTCCAGAAAAAGATGGCCTTCTCCACAAGCGAGCGGCCACTAAGCTGAAGGTCGAGCAGGAGGAGAAGGAGGTCCTCCTCCGTAAAAATGGAGGAACTCCAACTTCTCCAGAAAGAGATGGCCAACTCCATACAGAAGGAGGCCACTAAACTGAAGCTGAACACATTGACACCAGTGTGTACACACACACACGCACGCACACACGCACGCATGCACACACACACACACACACACACACCCTTTTGTAAATGTGCACACATTCCTCTAAATCTGCACATTCATATTTTTACATTTTGAATAAAATCTAAAAATAAATAAATAATGCACCGTCTGTATTGTTTCACTCCTGTGGAGAATTGTAAGTGGCACTGCAGTCAACATTGTATGCAGAGAATTTAAGACAGCTGGACAGAGACAGTGAGAAAACATCAAAGCTGTGTTGCATCTATAGTTGTTTTTATATTTTTTAACGTTTGAATTGTTTGTGTGGTTCTGCAATTTAAATGCTGTTGTCAAGCTCAGAAATGGAAGTGGAGCTGCTACACTACCCTACATTTATCTCATTTACCTCATCCTGCAGTCACATCATGACCTTGGAACAAGTCAAATATGAGACAATACAACAATACATTCCACCTTCTCAATTATAAAGTGCCACATTAAAGACCCCATGACCCCGGCATCTTTACTACCTTGATTTGATGTATTTCCTATTAATACTGTATTCCAGCTAAATAAAGGGCAATTAATTCAGACAGCCTGACCATTAACTTAAAAGTGACTCCGTTTATGTTAGAATACCCTGACCCTGAAATGACAGAATCAAACCTGAACGACCACATTACAGAATAAAACACAAACCTGCAATCCTAATCCTCCAACCTTATCTCAAAAGCAGGAAATGGTGGGGGGGGGGGAACTGGGGGATTCACGAAATGAACATAAATCCACACGGGTTTCAAATTTAAC